>RBZT01000833.1:0-18861 GCA_003693705.1 Polymyxa betae
TGGTCATAAGACTTGTTATAATGGATATTCCATATCCACTCCAAGGAGGCCCTATACACTGTACTGGGAAAACTTAAGTCATCGTAGAAAACTGGGGCCTTCACGTTTGATATTGCCCTGGAAGGCGGTGTCGTCTGTCAAGCGTCAGATGCATTGCCATCGTGNNTATGACGTCATATGACGTCATATGACGACGTCTTATATTTGACACATCCATAAGATGGGGTCAGATGACGCTTCATATGACGTCATATGACGACGAATTAAATTTGACACATTCATACTATGGGGTCAGCCGTCACCCCATCGGACTTAGGTGTGTGCTAAAGGGTGTCAAACAATCTTATCATCTCATTCCCATATCGGACAGATTTGGAAGTCTGTAAGGGCGAATTGTTGCTGCGGCCCAAGCCCAAGCCATGGATCGAGACCAAGACAGTCGTCTGCCGCCATTACCCACTAAATCGGTGTTCAAAATCTTCGGGTTTTTGCTTCTGCAGATAGCTCTGGTTCCACTACAGCGCATGTTTGGTATTAAGGTCTCGAATTAACTAGGACCGTGAGTTCTATCTGAATCCTGTTCAGTCTATCGAAGGCTGGAACTGCACAACCCAAATCTTCGTAAACTACCTTCGCTATAGTGTGGAGAACGAGCTTCATAGTGCTAGAGAAGCTGAACAGTTCATCAGCTGGTTCTTAAATCTGGGCGTCAAAGACTACTTGATTCGGCTGGAGTCGGAAGATTTTCATGGACATTATATCGATAGTGATCCTACACCTGATGATGCTGCTATCTTGCTTTATTTCCACGGTCGATGCTGCCACTGGCGTTCCATCATAATTTGATGAATTGCAGGAGGAGGTTATAGCCTTTGTACAATTGAAACCTACTTGTCGGGCCTTCTGGACATTCGCAAAGCATTTAAGACCACGTTTAAGCGGGATCTATGTATCTTTGGCTTGGATTATACTCTATCTCCAGAAGTGAAGGTTATTCATCGATTCTGACAATCACCTGTTTAAGCGGCTTCAGTATCCGGCGCAAATTGACGAAGCTGTAGCTGCCTACACGTACATGCGGGAGAGATACCCCAATTATCCGCTGATTGTGATGGGAGGTAGATTCATCACTGTTGCTTGATCATCCCCATCGATGCTTAAAGCCATTTGACAGATTCAGCAGGAGGAAATCTAGTACTTGCACTTCTTTTGAAGTTAAAGCAAAGTAAGTAGGTTCCATCTTAGCCAAAACTTCCGACCAAACCGAGACCGTTTAGGCAAAATCCAACAACCAGATGGAGCCATAGTAATTTCACCCTGGGTTAAGATGGTGTCAGAACTAGAACAGGCTCATCGAGCGAGAGATTCGGACAGGGATTTCGTCTCATCTTCTCAGTTAGTGCATCATACGCACAGGTATCTGTCTGAGCCTGTTACTGCTGATTCAGTCAAAAACCCTCTGGTGTCTCCGATTTTCGGTGACTTTTCCGACACCTGCCCGATTTTCGTTCATTATGGTGCCTACGAGTGGATGGTGCCTGAAATTGAGGAATTGATAGCAAACCTTCGTGCTCAAAACGTGGATTTGAATGTCGTGAAAGAGCGCCATGCTCCGCATATAACTCCCCTCGGGGCACAAATCTTCGGTGATATGGGCATGAGAGGAGTCAACGCTATCGCTCAATATATAGCCAGAAAGTCGATGAATTGAGTTCCATTGCAAATCCATCAAAGCGTTTGTTTCGTCATCAATGAACATTACGATAAAAGGTGCCGCCCGTCCCCATAAACCACTTGTTTTTCAGTGATTTCTGTGAAGACCTACCTATAGAGGGCGTGCAATAGTTATTATAGGATGGACATGAATCTGCAGGACAGCTAAATGATCTGAGCAAGCAGCAAAGTTCGGTATGCGACTGGCTAACGCATTCAACAGCATTGCGGTAGACACATGAAAGTCCCGTCTCTGATCGTATCCATTTTCGTTTGGTACAAATTATCCGTCATCATGAACCTTGGTAACGTACGATTTCCAGGAGTAGGCCGTTAAGGCGACGATTATGTTCCCTACAGCGAATCGTCGCCTTTGCTTGCCTTTGGCCGTTGTTTATACCTGGAAAAGCCGCGATAGGCTTGAACATATTTTTCACCAACAAATTATCTCACGGTCCTTCGCCACCTGATTTCCCGGGCCAGCCGTTCACTAATCCAATGCAAGGCGAAATGCAATCAGCGGCATGGTCATCTCGGACATCGCTTGACGCATTGCAAGTAGTAATGTTCTATTGAAACCAATCTACTATATCATTTTTGGGGGGATGACTAACAGATCATCGTCATTGATCTGCATGTACCGCAAGCTATTTATGAGCCATCTCCCATCAGCAGCGGCATCCGTACAATTCGTTGTTGACAACTACAAACGTTGAATTTTTCAAATACCCAGGACGATATCGACCAACTCTACTGCCTTTTATCAAGCTCCATCTATTGTGGAACTTCACTCCCATCGTGCTTTCTATGTTAGCATTCAGAGTGGTTGGCGAATGCCTGGTCCACGAACTGAACGAAGATTGGTTCCCGATTTAGATCACATTACCTGCTGACGACTATATCGCCAACTTTTCCCATGATTATGCCGATGTTTTTCTATTGAACATAATGGTCGTGCTACTGCTATGTTTCATGATGTGAGTAAGTAGTCCTCAGTCCCAAACATTCTTGTTTGCCCTCTGAACTGCCTCCAAGCCAGTTCATTAAATGTGACCCATCTTTCCCTTCCCTATGTGCATCGTTGTAGGTTGCCTGGTGATTTCGATGGCCCTCTTTCTGACTGCATTCTGCGGATGCGACCTATCAAAAATCGAAACATTGCACTTCAGAAATAAGTAATTAGAACGCTCGCCTACGAAATACCAACGTCAGTACCAGAAAGACGAAGACAATCATATCGAGTTCCTGAAATTGCTCGATTCTACCATCTTGAAGCCACTCTGTTTGATCAGATATAATACTTCTCTTACTAACATCAATGAAAAAACAACCCTACCGCAGCATTTAAAGCACGAGCCAATAAAGTGGTTGGTAGTTTGCATAAAAGTTCAATTCGTTCTCAGAATTCTGCATCTGATAGGTCGAGTTGCAAGCCTGAATCTGTTGGTTTCAGAAATCGATTAATGAGGCAGTGAGACTCCGAACATCGTGCATGCGATGGCACAATTTCAGAATAGAGATCGTGGCCATCGGCGATGATTGGATGCAGTATAAGCCTGACATAATCAGGCTGAAACCTTCAAGGAAGACCCAATCTCACCAAAATTAATATCTTTCTATACACAACTTCAATAAGCAAATGCGAGTAATGCGATAATCACGTGAACAGATAAGCATGTCCAATTTGCAGCGTTTGTCCATTAAGCGTTCAACGATTTAGGGCGGCTGTCCATCCCAGACCGCCTCACATCGCTTTCCAGGGCTTGTACAATTGATTGCAAACGAGACCGCTGCAAAGAGTGTGATGATATTCTCGTATGACGTTTTATTCGTCGATCATATTATCTGGTTTGTCCAATTTCTCAATCTCTTTCCGCATCTCAGCAATATGAGCCTGTTTACGAGATTCAGCAAGCAATCATCATAACACGAAACTATCGCTTACCTCGGATTTGCTGACAGTCTTTCGAACGATTCGATTTGTGAGAGTCTTACAGAGATCCTTTCTTCGCTGCCTGACGACCGTCTGTTTGTGCTGAGAGACGAGCTTCAATCCAGTTCCAGCACTATCCGCCTTCTCGACGACCATCGCCTCGATATTTCTGTTAATTGCCGACGTCAGCACATCCTTCCGATGCTTCTTGTTTTTCGATGGAGCTTGACAAAGAATTCAGGACAGTATCGCAGCCGGAATGACGATTCAGGTTACCAGATTTTCGCTTGGAGATGGCGGGATTCGGGCCGCTCTTGCATTTCTTAGCGAGAATGTTCACAGACTTGGGTTTGCTCCCTTGCGCCATTCGTCAAGATAATGCCAAAAAATTTGCACAAGACAGAACTCCAAATTTTCGGGTCACGCAAAAGCCCAAATTCTGAACAGATTTAAAAAATCACAAGTTTCTGTGATATCATTTATTATAAATCACTGTTAAATACGTCTTTTTCTATTAATGCCACGCTGGACTTCTTCGTGCATTCCTTTTTAAAAAACGCAATGTGATTGGCGAATCCAATTCTCAAGACTCTTCGATTTCCCAAAAAAGATCACAGAAGGCATCTCCAGCGCTGCATTGCGGGTTGAATCGTCACTGTTAGCCAAGCTGACAGCCTCATAGCAACAAGATGGGACTTGACGTGCGAGGACAGCGATATTCCATGAGGCAGCTCAGCTCAAAGAAGTGATGGAAATTGCGTATGGAAATTGGACCCGAGTCACAAATTTCTTCAAGCAAATCGCTAGTAACAAGTCCTGCACTTTACTCAACATTGTACTGAGAACTGGTGGGGTGGTGGTGTCCTGGGGTCTCTATCTTATACACACTCGTCATTCGTCTCTCTCTCTGTCATTTGTTGATTGGATCGAGATCGATCAAATGATCTCGGCCAAATCGCATCGGGTCCGCTTCGTTAGCCGTCACACAGGTACCCAACAGCATCTCATCCGCGTTTACTAGGCTCGAGCACGCCGACTGCATGGACCGCCCCGACCAACTATAGAAAGGTTTGTGGGTGTTGGATTCGGGCGTCGCCGATGCTGATTCGTGGTGGCAGTTCCATGGTGGCGGCCAGTGGCAGTAACAGAACGAACAGCAAGCGCGTGCGGTCGCCGGCAAAGTATGCATATAATTGTGTGACGATGGTCGTATCTGATGATTGTTAGGACTGGGCTAGAACGTCGTAGCGGTCGTCGCCGAACGCTGAACAAGATCGAATTCGAATACGACTCGTTTAAAGAAACACAACTTCTTCAGCAAGCTCTGAAAGCATCATGTTTGAGTGTGTTGAGGGCCCGTGAACCGAGCAACTCATTTCTTTTACAGTATTGGCAAAACATGAAGGCGAGAATGTCAATTTGCCCGAGGCGCCTGCTTTCCGTCCTACATCTGCTGAGTTCATGGACCCGTTCGCGTATATCGAGTCGATTCGCGACCAGGTCGAGTACGACGCCGGCATCTGCAAGATCATTCCGCCGCGAGGCTGGCGTCCACCTCGCCCGTTCCCTGAGGACAAAAAAGAAACGTTCGCGACCCGAATCCAGCAGATTCACCGCTTGCAGGAGGGAGTCGGTACGAGCGATCCAGCTCGGCTTCAAAACCCTTTGTTTTGATCTCCTTTAAAGGGTTCGATACGAATGAGGATAGTTATACGATTAAAGAGTACAAGCAAATGGCCGACGACTTCTATCGAGAATTTTTTGGAGAGGAACCCGGTAATCAGCCACAGACCCATCTTTTGGCGCTTCTCTGATGATCTGTGCAGGATCAGTTAGTCCTGAAGAGGTCGAGGCTCGATATTGGAAAATCGTTCGAACGGCGAGTCCCGACGTCACTGTCGAATACGGCAACGATATCGATGCGTCTGTGTTCGGCAGGTCGATACTGCTTTAGTTTGATGCGATCATTTCCAGAATTGACTGACCGTCTGGTGTGCAGTGGGTTCCCCATCACAGGCTCGAACAAGTATGTGACACATCCCTGGAACCTGAACAATATTGCCCGTCTTCCCGGCTCTGTTATTCGCAGACTTGAAGGCAGCATCTCGGGGGTTACCGTGCCCTGGGTACATATTTCCCTTTTCTGATGTTGGTCGCCGTTGATATCCTTCAAGGTGTATTTCGGTATGCTATTCTCGAGTTTTTGCTGGCATGCAGAAGATCTCTGGATGTATTCCGTCAACTACAATCATCTCGGCGCGCCCAAGACCTGGTATGGAGCCCCTGGATGCGACCACAAAAAGGTTACAGCGATCATGACATTTTTAAAATCCGTCTAAGGTTTGGATTTTAGGTCGAGGCAGCGATGAAGGCTCACGTTCCGGAACTGTTCAACGAAGAACCCGATCTAGCTATGAAGCTGGTCACTCAGGTCCCGCCAGCCGTCTTAGTTGCCAATGACGTCTCGGTTGTACACGCCGTCCAGAATGCAGGCGAATTCATCGTGTAAGGGCGTTGTCGTTGTAGTACGACACTGTTCTAAATGACTTGCTCGTAGAACCTTTCCGAGGGCTTTCCATGGCGGTTGGTGCTATTGTCTTGTTGTAAATCAACGGTGTTGACAATAGTTGCAGGTTTCAATCAAGGATTTAATTGTACAGAAGCTGTCAATTTCGCAACCATTGACTGGCTGGAACATGGCCGATGCTCATTGGATGAGTATCGTCGCCATGCAAAACCACCCGTGTTCTCCCATGAGAAACTGCTGATCGATTTGGTGCAATCCGATGCTCAAATGTATGACAAGGTTTGAGCTCGTCTACATATAGACATCTCGTGATTTAGTGGTTGTGTACAGGAAATTCTTGAAAAAGAATTGACAAAACTTATCGAAACTCAGCAAGAATGGCGCGGTTATTGGAAACGAATTGGAGTTAGCGATTGGAAAAGTCTGTCGATAAGATCAGACGAGCCCGTCGATTTCTGTCATTCGTGCTATCAATTTTGTTACTTATCGTTCATCAAATGCCGGTGTGATGATGAAAGAACGGATTGTCTACATCACATCGGGGAAGGAGTTGTACGCTCCTGATTTCAATTTCGTATTCCCAGCTGATGTTTCCTATAGGCATGCAAATGTCCACCAGCCAAAAAGGTCGCTTACTTCAGATATACCATTGATGAGCTTTGTGCTCTCCGAGATGTTTTGGTTTGCAGATGAAAGGCATTGGGCGTTAATGTTATATCTACGGGTCTTTGCTTATTCGTATACAGCTTTATGCTGTTGTCACTTTAACCACCGGAAGTATCAAATAAAATATAGGATCGTGGGAAACTGTCTCCTGTATTTGTTATTGTTTTGAAAGTCGAAGTTTAATCTCAGCGATGGCTTTCGCTGGATTAAGATGCTTCGGGCACGTATTCGTGCAGTTCATGATCTAAAAAATGTTGTTCAAAACAGAGAAACAAAACCCAGATCACGCTTTCTTACAGTTTTGCAGCGATACAGCTTGAACGGGTCATCTAACGCTTTCAAACGCTCGGCCGTGTATTCATCTCGAGAATCGGAGATCCAGCGATACGCCTGGTGTTTTTAGTATTCTGAGATCGTTTAGCTTCAATTCATCCAACCTGAAGCAGCGCTGCAGGACCGAGATATTTGTCTGGATTCCACCAGTATGAAGGGCAAGAAGTCGAACAGCATGCACACAAAATACATTCATAGAGACCGTCCAACATTTTTCTTCACAATAACCAATTTCAGTGATATTCAAAACTATGGAAACAGGGCTGTACCTGTCGTGTTTGGATTGCCGGAGCTCTGCCGGTGCGTTTGGGTTCTTGGATTTCCTTTTCAGGAAAGGTTCAATAGCGTTATACTGCTTATAGAACCCGCTGAGATCGGGCACCAGATCTTTAACTACGGGCATATGGGGCAATGGCCGGATGACCATCGGCTGATCTCCATCCGTAATAGGGCATAAACAAGCAAGAGTATTGGAGCCATCTACCAGAATGAGTTAATAGAAGACAGAGAGCAGAGCCAGCAGTTTTCATACTGATGTTCATAGCACAGGAGCCACAAATGCCTTCACGACATGAACGTCGAAACGTCACGGTGCTATCTTGCTCGTTTTTAACTTTGATCAAAGCGTCGAGGACCATGGGACCGCAATCCTTGCGATCAACCCGAAATTCCTCAAGTTTCGGTTCCCCACCAGTATCCGGGCTCCATCGATAGATCTGGAAAGGCTTCCCGGTGCCGGGAGTGATCGGCTTCCCGGTCGCCGCCTCCTTGATGGGGTCGATGCTAGCGCTCGGTGCCGGCTTTACCTTATGCCATCGAAGAGATTGGCGACCGAGCCGCGATAACATCATGATGGAGTTTCCAGCCGCGAACTTAAAGTAAGAGGTCACAGTGTACTCTTCACGGTGTATAGGTAACGTTTCTCATAGATGCAACGTAAATTTGTTGAAATGATCTTCATAAAATAAATTAAACTGGTATCTGGAGCTGGTTGGGGATCTGTCAGTCTGTGTGTAGATTACCAGATAGATTGTCGTCGGGTTCTCGTGTAGTGATACTCATGAAATGGGTGACTGATTGTATGGTAGTTTTATCGAGACAGTGCAATGCAGTTTGCTGATGATGGTTTTGGACAATATTCATTGTGCTAGGGCGTCGATAATTTCTCGGAAGTCTTCAACATACCAGTCGCTGGAAGTCGCGACGATCTCCCTTCTCTGTACGCCTCCAAATCCGATGAAAGCGCACGCTGAAGGTCTGGCTTCTAGATCGGTCACGCCGTCTCCAATTACAATCACATTCTATTCGAAGTTCAGACTGACAGTAGCAAACCCAACACCCTCCGACCTTATAATTATATCGTTTCTTGATAATATCAATGGACGTTCGCTTGCCCCCAGTGCATGACGTAGGCTCTGATGGATCGAAGGTGTCATAGTTCCCGTTCTTGTCGAAATAAAGCTTGTTAGCGAATACATGGTCATCAGGAATATTTAAGGCTTTAGCAACAGGTGCAATCATATCTCGGAAGCCACCTGATATCAGGAATATATCCTTCCCTTGCTTTTGCAATCGCTGGGCAAGCTCTACGATTCCAGGCACTAATTGAACTGGAAATGATGCCACGCTTTTGAATTGTTCCTGTGTCGGGTTGATTAATTGCAATCTTTGCTGAAGGGCATCCTAATAATTCGGATTTCAAGGGGATTGTTTAGATGGATAATGAATCGCTAACCTGGAAGAGAACTTCACCCTGCATGGCGGCTTGAGTTAATCGCTTCACTTCATTGAGTTTACCGCAGTGCTCGGCAAGACGATCGATTCCCTCATGGTCTTGTACTGTACTATCGACATCGAACGCCACCGCATCGGCTTGCCGAATCAGATCGATAGTCTTTTCCTTGCCCAATAAGTTCATCTTTTAGTGCGAGGATTACGAACTAACTTACAAGTTTGTCTCCAAAACTATGCTTGCAATGAACCAATAATTGAGCAACGCTATCGAACAGAAAACATCGTTTGAAATTCCAGAATGGTGGAGACATTCACAGCAGGGATAGGGTGATATTTTATTCGGTTTTCTTCTTTTTGGTTTTGAAAGAGAATAGCTTAATTCGAGAGTACACCACGCTAAACATGAAAAACAAAAAGAATCCAGTGAACAGCAACAAGGGCTCACGAAGCAATGAGTAATGGTCGAAGCTATATGTGACCTGGAAAGCTTTGCCATGATATCCACTAACGACACTAAATGATAGTTGAGATATTGGTCTGATTATGGCAAGCACTTGACTTACTTCTTCTTGCGAAGTTCCAGCATTGGACGCCCGATTGTATCCAAATATGTTCGTCGGAAGCCACGCTCTTCGGCGACGTCAATGAATGGAGCTTCCCACTTTATATTCGTGGATCCTATTATATTCTTAGATTTCAGATTTGCAAACTTCATTATGACGACCACCTTCCGGTAAAATTACTCTAACGATCATCTCGTCAACAACGAGAAAGTCGAGATTCGTGCCAAAGGGCATATTCAAGACATAATGCTTCTTGCCACTCAGAGATTTGACATTGTACAAAGCGAACACCGATGGGATGTTAAAGCCGAAATAGAAATCAGTTGTCCATCCTCCCATAATGGGGAATCTTGTGGCCATCTCAAAATGCACCTATCGGTAGCTTAATCGGACGCGGTTCAACCAAGCTTGTGCCAAACCTCATCCTTCATTGGACGAACGCGAGAAGTGGAGACATTCCCAATAGAGTCGCGATAATACAAATCTTGAGCATGAGGTGGAAGATGTGCAACTAACCATTGGAAGATCCCAGACGTACTAACTTGGCCTGAGTCGTAATCCAGACGTGAATATTCGCCTTTCAAAAGAGGCCCGTCGTTTCTGATCAAATAATGCTCTTCAACAGCAACATTGCCCCAATGAGACACCTAGATGAAATTAGCAGGCAGCCCTCAATGACAGCAGTTAATTTACTTCAATTTCTTTGATAAGCTTAGTTACAGTGGCGAACGCTTTGTCGTGCATAAAATGGATCTTAACTGGAATTGTTGATAGAGCAGAAATGTTTTCGAACGGTCCATATTCGATATTGTCTTTGACCTGTCTTCCAGGTTCTGAGAAAGAAAGAACGTTTCGCGTCCCAAGTCGGAATGTCGTTGTTTGTTTGTCGGTTGGATAAGGGGATAAAAGAACCGCCGAATTCTCAGTCACCACATAAGGTAGAGTGCCTTGAGTAATGGCTTTAGGTAGCGGCTCACAAACATGAATGAAAACCAATTGAACACGAAATTTCAAGGCATTGCCTGGAGCTAAAGGTTTCGGAAATGCTACATCGACGAATTTGTAGCCATCGTCAGACGACAAGACGCCAGAACAAGCTGATTCGAAAGCAATATTGTTGACAATGAGCGTGCATTCTGCCAGACGAGAAGCATCCATATCAGATAACGTCAGGCGATAGCTTTTGGCGGTCGTATCACCGTCATTAACGACATGAACACCAATCTTCTGGACGGCTTCGTTCGACATCAGCGATACCTTGCGAATCACTTTGACATTTCGCAGATCGGGAAGCGGCGCCTGGTCCGCCCATACGCCGGCCGCTATAGCAACGACCAGAACGTACTGAGCCCAGCTCATTACGACGAATGAGAAAAACACTCTGGAAAGGTTAATGCCGTTATGAGGCAGACGACTGTGCTAAGTCCAGGGATCTTCGTTACCGCATCTTTTTCCTCAATTGTCTTAAAGCAGCATTTCTAATTAGATTTTGAATGGGACGATAGATGTGACAATGTAGAACTATCACACCGGATTGTCAGGTAGCGGCCGAAGAAGCTTTGTTCCGCCCGAACTGCTGATATCGCCATGGCGAACCTAAGACGGGGGTGGCCAGCAGGTCAATAAGCACCTCAGTGACTTTTCAATCAACTTTTCATGATAGCGATGTTTGTATTAGCAAGAGGTCGCAAGCTGACAAGCATTCGAACACTTTTTGGCAATCGCTACCGAGTGAGTGATATTAATCGTATCGGAAGGGATTAATCGAAGCAATCGGTAGCGGCAGAGTCAGATTGCGATTCAATGCCTTTAGATGACGTCTATCATGTAAATCAGATCTGCCAATCTGTATCTGAACAAGATGGCTATTGGATTGTAGCATTATCTTGGATCCTCAAAGAGCCGCAATTACGAGGTCGCATTGAGAAGGAATTGGGCGCCATATCCAGCGCCGATATCGATCAATCCTGGCGTGGATTACTACCCGATCTTGACAGCATCATTGCATTTTGCAGTGATTGTTGTGATGAGGCCGCTACCCTCAATCAAAATATAATCAGCATGAATGGCGACATTCAGGAATCGGGACTGCGCCTTCTGGAAGCCGTAATCGATTTCCGTTTCTTTCTTAAAACCCCCCTAAATTGGCTAACCTCAGGCGAAACGTCTTCAATTGCTTTGTCAACAACGTCAGACATTGAGGAGGGCTTGCAAGTTGCTGAATCGTCGCATTTGCGACCTCGATGATGCACAGAATCCACCAGCAGCGTAAAACTAAGACTGCGATCGTCATAATTACGTTCAGATGATGAACTGTTAACTGGGAGCGTTTAATATAACGTCGTGCCGATAAAGTTCAAATACAATTTCAATCGCCTTCATCTGAAGTTCGAGCTTCGGATTCATCGTCGTTCGAGTACTTCTTCTTACTGCGATTGGCCTGCTTCTGTTTTCGCCTCCGAATCCTCTCAACAGCACGGCTAGCTTTGCTTTCTTCGCCTACAACGGGTGTTAGCTAGGTCTACAAAATTCGATGACGAAAATAGGACCATTGATAGCTGAGTCCAATTTCTCAATCAACCTCTTTCGTGCTATAGACCTATTCTGTTGCAAGGACCGTGTTTCCTACAAAATTCAAAATTGTTTCTCGAAACCCACAAGCAAGAAGTCCACCTGGCATTTGATAATGATCCCGGTTGGCTAAAACAATTCAGTGAGCAATATGACCAGCAAAATGTGAGCATCACCTTGTGTAGAATTTGCACACAATTGCTGGTTTTATTAATCTTGAAACAGAGTGTCAGATGCAAATAGTTTAACAATATCGGTGCCCGACATTTGACCTTTTGTCCTCCATTGCCTCCGCCACGAATAAACGATTCCTCCAGATCGGTTTCTTGGAACAGCGGGCTCCTGGGCAGCGAGATCCATCTGCTAGCGATGGCATTGGAGCAGCTGAGAACTGGCTTCGAAATGGCGCCAAGACGATGTATTAGTGACATAACATCCCAGCGATCACCGATCAGCGAATCGCCAATACAGAATCTCGCCGTCACGCTCTGTCTGTATTGGGAACGACTCTCAAAATTGTCTTAATCGCTCTATTCCGGTACTCTATCGTTTTATAATAATTTTTTTCCCTGAAGTTTCAAAATATCAGCAGCCGGCCGGTTCATTCTGATATTCCGTTCGAAATGGTTCTGAATGATGGCGATTACATGCCCAATCCGGTTGACGATCAGTATATCTTCAACATATCAATCTATGATTATGCCTCACCCAAGTGAAGTAGCTGTACGAGTGCCTATTTTCTACCGAAGAATCATTCTCTGCACAACTGGCGCCGCCACAGCACCAAGAACTCGTGAACAAGTTCCCCTAAGACCAGGCAACTCTTATTGAATATATTGGCCAATATGATTGGACATCCCAATCCGGAAGCAGGTGATCGGAAACGAATCTCGCCAAAGCTGAATGGCATCATGCGATATTGTATCTTTTCCTTTGCTCCAAATCCGCTCTTGTATGATGGTCAGCATTTTCGAGAATCTGGCTCCCAAATCAAGAATACATTGTTCCCAGATGCATCTCTCAGCGTTTTATCTCAAGGTCTTTTAAACAAACCCAATGACAGTCCAGAAGGTTCTGATAGATTAAAAGGATTGATTCTGCCGAGTACATTTGAGAAATTGCATCAGATTGGGAGGGGGTTGGATAGTTCGTAAATCGTGGATGAAATCTTTCTGATTTCAGACTCCCAATTCGCCGATAAAATCAATAGAACAAGTACCAAACCTTGAAGCGAAGCACAAATGGCAGAAAAAATCGTTGATGACCCCCAGGATGCCAATTGAAAGACGAATGGAACGACGAGATGCGATTTCGGTTGAAAAGAAAAGTATGAAAGGATAATAAAAAAAGGTTATGCTCAAAAGGAATGGAAAGATTCCATTGGATGGAGAAGTTTGGAGTGATAATGATGAGATACTCTTGCAGCAGAACGTTAATAGTGCTGGATGGAGAAATATACGAAAAAAAATTCAGGATGTGTTCATCAGCTGTTTGCACGCCTTTAAAAAAACCCAAGTCCAACAAAGATATTCATTCGTAAATCTCCGATTCAGAATAGAGGATGCACCTTGACATCGGTGAGGAAGAGATCATACTCGATGTAGAGTACATGTTAAAAATATTGGCATGAAGAACATGATACTTTGCAGATATCACACTGATTTTGTATGGGTTCAGCGGTCCTGTTATTTGTAGATGTTGCAATCGCGAAACGATTAAACAGCAACTGATAAAAGTGCGCCAGTTCTAAACACAATTGAAGAAAAATTGACGCAAATACAAACGCGAAAAATCACAGATTTCAACGAAGCACTTAGGTAACCTACAGTACAGTAAACGAAATTTTTTACGACAAAGTTCCGATAAGGAGGGAGCGCTGGGTAACCAGGAGGGATAGTACGGTACATGGGCTCATGAGGCCATGTTGGATTAGGATTCTACACAAAACGGGTGAAAAATTGTCCGATCAAGTACTGAATAGTAAAAAGGATGGTCACGCAGCGCGTTCTGCATCCGCGCCAAACACGTAACGTAATCGCTTTGGGCAACGCCCTGATACGTTACGACGGTTACGGAGATCCGGATGATTATTTCCAGCAGTTGTTCGTCAAGATCGCTGATGCCGGATTCGCCGATGTTGGGAACGAGATCACGCTTGTTTTGGCAAGAAAATATTCGGCTGCAATTATTCCGGCCGTCCGGGTGCCGCCTTCGGAACAGCCAGATTTCGATGATGAGGTCGCGATGTCCCGATCGGCCACAGTGCCCTTCAGGCCGCCGCCAAAGCGACGTCGACTGAACGCATCGTTCGACGTCGACGAACGCAAGGGTCTGAACAAGATCATGTAAATAATTTCGTCTACAGGAAGATTTATGACAGAAAAGCTATGAAGGAGCTGATTGCATCCCAACTGGCCGCCAATGATCCACGCTATCAGCAAAAGCAGAAGAAAAACGAATTGGTGCTTTGATTGCCTGTTTAATTGAATCGTACTGGCGCAATTGGATTGCCGATATTGGTGATACTCGTAGTATCAGGATTCCTAATAATGTCAGGAGAATGATTATGACTGTTACAAGTACTTGCGAAAAGATTGAGATGATTCTCAAAGTGTACAAGATCTGTAAGACGTGTGATTCATCATGGTATCATACCAGCACTTCGCCTCTACCAGTCTACCCTATCGTAAAAAATATAATACAGAGTTCTATTCCCCTCTCTCGTGTACGTTGTCTTCGTAGATTAGTACCTTAGGTGCATTACATACCAGCACTTCGCAGTGCTTGGTAAACCAGTTATGAAACTGTTTCCAGCATCACTGCGGCGCGGCAATAACGAGTTTATGCGTCGACGGGGAGAAACATTCGGCATTCGAGTTTTGGCCGGGAGAAATGCCCAGGAAAAGGCGGTGACAAAAAGGTTTGTGGTCTCACTGAATAAACCTTCTTATCAATACATTAATTGTCTTTCACTCCTTTATAAAATTATGCAAACTTTCGATAGAAATCAGCTTTGGAATGAATGGTCTGCAGGGTACGCAAAATTCAGCCCATTTGTCATCTCAACTACTATAAGAAACTTCCGGAATAGTATAGTGGTTTAGTATTCGCCCCTGTCACGGGTGGGACCGGGGTTCAATTCCCCGTTCCGGAGCTGTTTTTTGCCAAATTCCATTTGATTACGAGAGCACTCCCTGCATAGAAAGTAAATAAGCCTTAAAAAATCCTCAAGGTATCCTCTTGCTTTCTCTAATGATCATTAGAGCATCTCCAGCGCGGAGCTAAACTGCGAGCTAACGCTAATTTTGGCTCAGAATTTTGCCCCACCGCAGAGCTAAGAGCTATCTAAAATTAAAATTGCGGGGGTGCGCGAGCTATCCCAGCTGAAATAGCTCCCGAATCTAACTGCAGATCTAGCTGCATTTCTTTCTATTTTTTGAGAAAATCTCCAATAAAATCTGCGAAACCGACCGCGCTTTGATTTGAAAAACTAGAGGGATACCGATACGTAACCATGGGGAAGGGAAAGGCTTGGACGTCGGAGGAAGACATGTTCCTCACCAGATCCATAGTTTCCGTCAGCCACGATCCACTGACAGGAGCCGATCAAAAGGCGAAGCATTACTGGGAAGTTTTTGATCAGTTTAAAAAGTTTGCCAGCGAAACCGGAAGAACTGCTTGCGCTTTAATGAATCGTTGGAAAAAGGATCTGCAGCCGTCCTCAATGCCTTCTGCGGCCATTACAACACCGCCAAAGCGACACAAGAGTCAGGAAAAGAAGAAGATTATATTCTCAAAGCAATGGCGCTTCATGAAGCTGCAGAAAAGACGAAATTTCAATTTCGTATTATTTGGGAATACTTGAGGGTTAGCGTACCAAAATTTGAAGATACGATAGTCTGCACAGGAACTCCCTCTTAAGCGTCACCGTCCTGACGATCCAACGCCCGATATACAGGAACTAATCGAGCGTGAAGAGAAAGAAAATTCTTCCGCTTCGGCTGTACAGCGGCCAATAGGAACAAAAAAGGCCAAAATGCCGCTATCGCTGACGAATCCAAAAATCATTTGCGACTAGCCATGAAAGACGCGGCGTTGAAGAGAAATACATTGCTCGAGGAGCAAAACGAGCTCAATAAGAAACTGCTTGAGCTTCAGGCTGAAAAAAATACTATCGAACTTTTCAAGGCACGAAACGATGCTTTGTCCAATAACTATTTCAATCTTCGGCGACGAATCGAAATGGAAAAGCAAATTCAAAAGGCGAAGGCAGAGGGGTTGCTGCCTGCTGACTATCAGTTTGAATATGATGTCAGTCAGTCTAATCTGTCGTCTGACTAACCACAATACTGTTTAGTTAGGTTGGATCCAATACAACATGTTTCGCACGAGCTGCTGTTCTACTACTGATGCGCCGCCTTTGTATTCCACAAATGGCTGATCAGGTCAGCCTGTAACTGATAATGTTTTTGGATGTCACGAACACTCTCCATTCGCTTTACTATCATAGCTATTGATTTGTCGGGCAGACTATCGTGGCCGGTGTGCGAAATATCGATTTTCAGATCCAGCATCTGTGCCCTGCGCCGTCGGCGGCCAGCGAGTCGTGAAGCACTGGTATTAGAAAGGTATGGGCTTATGAGGAAATCCAGATTTGCCAATAGATTCCAATCATTGCGTTCGTCTTCCACCACCATATTATGCAATATAATACAGGTCGTCATGATATTGCTCAACCTGTCTTTACTCTAACATCGACCGGGATTTTTTACAATAGCGAATCGCTGTTGAAGAACCCCAAATGCTCGTTCAATATCTTTCCGACATGCCTCCTGCATTGTCGAAAAGAACTGACGAGCACTGCCCTGCGGATCAGGAATACTTTTGACGAAAACGGGCCAATTTGGATAGATGCCGTCAGCAAGCCAATAAGGAAGATTGTAGACCGAGCCGTTAATTTCGAACTCGGCATTGTGTGCAGTTCCATCCAACAGAGCATGCAGCAATGGAGACCGCTGCAGAACATTGATGTCGTTCAATGATCCTGGCATACCGAAAAAGGCATGTCAAAACCAAAGGTCATAGGACACAGCGGCCTCGAGAACAATGCAAGTTCCTTTGATGCCTCGGTATGATCCTTGCCAAGCTCTCGGGCAGTTCTTCCATTTCCAATTATAGCAGTCGATCGATCCAACCATTCCTGGAAATCCCCGCTTAGCGTTTCCCAGCATTATTCTTTGGAGGTCTTCGACAGCTGGAGAACGAAGGTACTCGTCGCCGAATTTTCCAATAATTGCTTTACAGAACCGGTCAAGGCATTCGCTAGCTGTAGATTCCCCGATTCTGACATATTCATCAACAGCGTCGTAGGAGCATCCATACGCCAGAATTCGTATCGCTGCTACAGCTTTTTGTAATGTTGACAGTCCAGGTTCCCCAAGAGCGTTCTTCTTTTCTTGAAAGTAATCATCGTACTCTCGTATTCCAGCCGTTATTCGCAGAAACAATGCTCGACGCATTCGAAAACGACGACGAAAGAGTCTTGCACCATAAATAGGTCGTTCAGCAAAGTAATCCATATAAATACGCCGATGACCCTCAGCGAAACCACGGTCGTTATTGGGAGCTCGTCCAATAACAGATCCGCCGAAATTAGGCTCCTCTTCGCTGTCGCTAGATTCTAGATCAGCGAGAAGGAATTCCTCTATATCATCGTCCATCACAGCCTGCTGACGGGCGCGGAACATTACGTCTTCAATGAACGTCATGATTTATTATAGAAATTGTATAGATGCAGTGCAGCAGCGAAGCTGATGTACATAGATAGCTTTTTCAACGCGGGAATAGCTCAGAGCTAAAATTCTCCGCCGCGCAAAAATCCGCATTAATAGCTTTAGCTTTAGCTCCCAGCGGTGGAGTTGCTCTTAGGGGGTATCAAAGTTGGCTTCTCGCAAAAAAATTAAAGCGCTTTTATTTTTTTCTAAAGCACCTGCCAAGGTGCTTTAAAAATCTGCTTTAATGGCTTGCTTTAATTTGCAGTTATCACCCCCTCGTTACTATGGGTCCCGGACCGAGGTCCCACGCTGTTTTTGGACCAGGCTCCAATAACTACTTCCAAAAAAAAGTGCGCGCAACGGCACAAGGTGCTTTTTCGACTCGTGATACTGGAACTGGGAGCAATCGGTTTCGGTATTGAAGCCTCAATATTAAAGCCTCCATACAAGTCGTGGGATAGATGCGACTCCCAGATTGCTAACTTCCATAGTACTGTATTGTTTGCAAACGGTTCCTCAAACGGTTCCTGAACGTCCTAATGAATTGCATTTTCGCACTATCTATATTTCGATAATAAGCATAAGCTGGGTCAACATTTATTAAGCTAGATGTTTTTGGAGAGCCAATCAAGAGACCTCTGTTTTATGATACGCTCCTGCTCCAGACAAGTTGCAGCGATTATGCAATTCTCGCAGGTGTCGCCACCATCCATTTCTCGCGCTCTGCGAACTATTTCGTCGATTATGCGTTTCCTCCGATTGAAGAATCGCCTCTCGTTGCGATTGCACCACTTCGATCCCCATCTTTGCTCCAAATCGCGAATTGCTGGTTGACCGGCGAGTCCGGAACTCCACTCTCTCCATAAATCAGTTACTGACTTAATGCCTCTGCTCATTTTGTAAGCGAAACCTGGGCAAGCCACTGCATCGCTCGAATGGCAGGCTATTGCTTTGTCGGAATGTTCACGATCATGCTCATTGGCGTTGCCATTACTGGCCTCCATGTTTTGACTTGCGTTCAAGTTGGCGTTAATATAAACCGGCATC
>RBZT01000328.1:0-100509 GCA_003693705.1 Polymyxa betae
ATTGGTCAATTTAAGGAATCCCTCCTGCATGGCACTCGAACTCTGAACCTGACTGCTGCGAACACGATATGTAATCTTCCCATCAGACCACGTTCCCGCAGATTTGAATTTTGCTTTCGGGAGGTGGAATACACCCTAACCGCCATAAAAAAAAACTAAAACAAGCCCCTAAAAAACTCCCTAAAAGAGCCCTTATAAAAGCCCTAAAAGATATACCAGCCACACAGACAGGCAGCCACTAATAAGCGCCGCCCCCGGAGCTCTCTGTTTAGTCATACGCGAGGTCGAGGATGAGGCCAATGGTGGCGCTAGGTCGTCAAGAGCATGTACGGCCGTTCCACTCGCCTTTTACATTTTACATTTTTTCGTAGGGGATGAGGCGTGTTCCTCGTCAGTAATTTTTAAATCCGAATCACTGTCGATGGCTCCCACTTTTTTCGCAAGCGCTTTAAGCGCACGGTCATTATAGAACTGAAGCGGCATCACAAGACGCGATGGCATTTGGCCGATATGCTGGTGTGGGTTCGCATATTCATGCACGTCCCTCAAGAAAACTTCCATTCACCTTTCTCGTAATATTCATGCAGTGGAGTCTTCAAATCCGGCAGTCTCGGTCTTGCAGATCGTTTTTTCTTTGCGAACAGTACATTTCCAAATGTAACACCTCTGCTTGATATCTCAACTAAAAGAAATCAATTTTGCAGAATAAAATAGATCCTCGCGTACAATCATATAATTTATAGAAGCGGTGAGCGATAACGATACGTAGTCCCGGGTATTCTTCGGTACCTGTCAGTATCGTCAGAGTCTGGCGGTAGTCCAGAATGTCGCCGCTAGGAGGGATATAGACGCCGATGATGGTTGTTCCCATGCTGGTCCAAACCGCCGATCGGTTCTTCGGACAGGACCGGCAGAGTTGCGCGCGGGCCGTGAGTCGCACCAGGAGACTGATTCCAGCTTTGTTTCGGGGCGCGTTCGGACTTCGGGTGCAGATCGGTGCAAACTGTATCCAATCGATGCCATAGCGCATGGCGTGGCTGTAGATGGCCCTGCGCCGGGTGGATCCAGGTTTCGTACAATAAGATCGCGTCCCAACCATCCTCCATTACGGCCTTAACCCTAACCTGACCATATGCAGCTGCGGCCGGCCGGGCTGCCTGGCGATCGTTTGGACGGGTCGTAGGGGGGAAGTAGTCCCACATCATCTTAGTGAGAAAACGTTTCTTGGCAGATTCCTCCGTTCCCTCCAAAGGATAGTTTGAAAAATAGGCCCAAATTTCTGAACCACTGTGATGGATGCCGCAGATCGATTGTTCGGCCAGCTGTGTGGCGAACCACTGGGCAAAAGCATGCAACAACGACTCTGACAGTGGGACGTCTTGTAGCAATCCCTGGATACCGGAATTTGCACTAGAGTACTCAGCCCAATATCCATTCAATGAAAAAGTCAGCTTGAAAAGAGAAATTCCCTGAAAAATGCAACTCAGTTAGGCTGGTCATTGATAACAATTCTAAAGCGAACCTTATCTTGCATAATTCCTTAGAAGAAATTACGAAAGCTTCTCGGCAAATTGCGGCAACTTTCCGAGAGAACCGAAAACGCAGCTGAGACAAACAAAGACCAGAACATTGACTCGAAAGTACGTAACTAGTACTCATCATACACTTCAGAGTCGTCTCCACTGTGGTCGCAAAGCTGTTACTTTCCGCAACATCGGTTCGACCGAACACATCTGCCGGTTCTGAAACCTCTACCGGCTCGACGAAGTAACCTTTTTCGCCAATAGGTTCGGCTGCAACCTGATGATTGACTACAGTTTCGAAGTAATAAGAGAAAAGCAAAAAAACACTGGAAAACGACGTAGAAAAAAGAGATAGATAGGGAGCATGTTGTGTCTATTGCAGACAGAAACGGAAAACGAGAAGAGGTGAACTAGTTCTTACCCATATCGCCAAACAAGTCGTCGTTGACGGCGCTAGTCGGCTGTACTCCAAGATTTACGAACTATTAAGACAATGTTTTCCATCAGATATTTGGGAGCTGAACTAAGCCAACAAAGCTCAAGCTCGTACACTCCACTTTACAAATAATTCTGCATAAACCCGCTCAACAAATTATACAACAATATGGGGCTGAACTGGCTACCGATCTGCACAATCTGCGGCATACACGGTAGAACTTTGTTGCGACGAACGAAAGGGGTCCACTGGCGAGCGCGATTGGGAAAGAGGGTGCTTGGAGGTTGGCTCGGTCAGGTCTATTTTATCAGGCTTGTCCTCGGAAAGAGGAGCACAGAGCCTTCAGTGACTCTTAATAGCGGGAGAAGGCCATTAATGAGGACTCTTAAAACGGCAATCTACATCACGCAACCGCTGTGGATGCTCGTTCAATCTCGAGACTCACTAAGTGAGAACTGAGAACTAAAGGGAGATAAACTCGAAATCTATGGGAAGAACAGAAACAAAAGAACGAGGGTAGGCGAGCAGACAGAAGTTGGTTCAAGAACGGCGTTAACCGAACTGAGCTAAACTCAGATCGGTCGCTGCACCAGTCTGTATTTGGTATGCTATTATCAATAATATTTTAAGTTGATTCACGGAGGCTGGCTACTGCGGGTTGCGCTCCTGACGTTTTCAATAAAATTGAATTCAAATTCCATGCTGCTGACAAAAGTAAGTTGTCATGATGGTTGATAGCATTGCAAATGCTACGAATGCTTATAGATCACAGTGGATCACGCCGTTGTTTCATTACGTTTCAATGATGCAGACGGAGCTTGTCTGACAACTTGACATCTGTAGTGATGCATAATCGCCGATAAAGAGGTTCCTTTGAGTATGGCGAACATGATTGCAAAGATATACACAGTTTGGGTATTATCCTGAACCAATACAGCACGTGCATTAACCGCAATGAAACAATATGATTTTGACCAAGCTTGGGTGGACGAGCTAACACCAAAATGTTTCTGCCTCAGGAGTAGACAGCATCATACTACTGCTGCATACGCTCACTGACGCCTAACTCACCCAAGATCATTAGCAGCGGTGGAAGGCTGAATACGCCGATGCCGGATCATTTTAGCAACAAAGCCAGCAGAGCTAGCATACTGCTGTACTTAAAAACAGATCGAGAAGATTCCGACAGAGAAACATCACGAAAAGAGAGTGTAAACCAGAGAGCCAGCCTGTTGAATTCAGGACGTCATCTCCAACAGAACTTGTTTGGATCTGTGACTTCGACATCAAGCAGAAGGTAGAGCGGAGTTTCTAATAATAACTTCATCATTGTGATTGTCTTGTCAGTTAGTCGGTCTTATATCATCAGTCTCCTACTATTATGACGATGGATTCCATGACATCTAGGACGTCCAATCCGCGCCTGCAACGGTTGCAAGAAAAAGTGGAGTCTTATGTCGCTGATGACAAGCTGTATGAGGCGGAGCAGATGTAAGTGGCTTGGTATGAGTGTCGGGCTCGTTCAGTTCCGTATTTTCTGTAGATACTTAACGATCTGCTCGCGATTGTTTGGAACGGAACAGTATGAGGAAGCTATTGAGGTTGCTGTTAAAGGCGCTCTGCGACTATTGTCTTTGCATTCTGGAAAGGCAGGCGCCAAATTGGCCATGCAAGTGCTTGATTTCTTTAAAGCGACGAAACAACCCATTTCTGACACTAACATAGGTGCTAGATGACTTTTTATGATATCAAAGAGGCACCGTTGCTGATATAACATTTAGGAATAATTACCAGGATATTCCGTGTTTTTTCTGACGAAAATAAGACTGAGAAGGTCAATTTCATGAAGGCTGCCATCAAGTATTTATATGCTTCTGTTGTTCGCTAATCATCTGATGCATAATTCTCTAGATGGTCAATGACACCTCCAAGTGGTTATTCTTTAGGGCATCCTACTCTTCAGTTGGAGTTTGCCAAATACTATCAGAATTCGGGTGCATATGGTGAAGCAAATAAGCATTTCTTGAAAAGCCATAACGACGAGATGCATTTCAAGATGCTTGTTGATTGGAGTAACAAGGTCGAGCCTAATGAAAAAGATCTGCTGTTCACAAGAACGATTTTGCAGTATGGCCACAATCTGCGTGCACACTATCATGATGTAATTTGATCAGGTATCTAACCCTCGAGAACGTTGAGGGCGCTCAGAAACTCTTCGCTCGGTTCCCTCAAGATCTACAAACACCATTGATGAATTTCACTAGACTTTGTATGCTCTCCAATATGTTAACTACATGTTCATACTCTGACTATCTTAGTGCTGGAGGCGATACGCCGAGATTCAGCTCCACTATTCCAGATGTTAAGATTTAAATACTCGATTTCAATTCAAAGGGATCCCTCGTTCGCTCAGGTACATCTTCCGATCAGTAATCATTTGACGTTTCTCAGAGATATCCTGATAGTTTTTCGACCGTATTGGAATGGTCTGTTTCCATATAGAACCTGCTGACGGTCGTGGTATGGGAGGGTTCCTGTCTCAGCTGTTTTCCAATATTGCTGATTGATCTTGTGTAATAAAATTTATCAACCAGATCATATGCATTCAAAATTTAAGCAGGGTTTTTATCTGTCCGTGAATGCTTGTTCCAATCAAATGAGCCTCGATGCAACAACCTCCGGAAACCACAAGCTACCTCTGAAACATATGAGCGATGCAGGTGACCGAGAGTACGACGGCGTATGTTGTGGTGACTGTGTGACGATGATGTTGATGGTAATAAAGGCCTTTATACGTATGTTGTCGACTGCATTAGCCGTAGCTGAAGGGATCCCTGTTCTTGAGTGAAATTTCATCAAAAGTCGTTGTCAAGGTCCGTGACCAAGTCCGCCAACAGTCCTATCAAGTCCGTCCCTAACGTCGTGGCTTGTCGTATCGTCGAGCAACGACCTGGTCGCTCTAGCTGCCCATGTCATCTTCAAAACAGCTGCATTCGCTGGAGCAGTTCCTAGCTCAGGCTCAGGGACCCAGCCTTTCCTGGGCCGATGTCGACGATGATCGTAAGTTGGTCGCCACGATTGACGTCCTAGACCTGACTAGCTCGTAGCTGAACTGTATGCGACCGTTGATGAACCGGCATTAGAGCCGATTGAAGAAGTTGCACCGCCGTCGCGTTCATCACGACACCCAATCCCCAACCTTCCGAGATCGCCGCCTTTCGTGATTTATTGTGGCAATCTGTCCTATAACTGTACCGAGCAGCATTTGAATGAGTTCTTCGCTCCAATCAAGCCGGTCGAGACGCGGATCGTCGTCGATCCCAGTACCAAGAGTAGCAAAGGGTTTGGATATGTCGAGTTCCGGACCCGGGATGACATGGAGCAAGCCTTCGATCGAAACGCTCAGTTTCTGCTGAGTCGCCCCATTCGAATTGATGTTCAGAACAACCGTGAGAATGCTTCTGATCGTCCACCACGACATCATGCTCCGCCGATGCCCGCAGTTCCTGCTGAGCGTCCGAAATTAGTGCTGAAACCGCGATCTGTCGATACCAACAAACCACTGGGCTCTACACCGACTCCGAAAGTTAACCCATTCGGGGCAGCGCGTCCACGAGAAGAAGTTTTGAAAGAGAAAGCGGCAGCATCAACCACCACCGAAGAACATAAGACCGCCGAACAAAAGAGCGCCATTGATAAACGAAGTCGATCTCCCGCTGCACGTTCCAGGGTTCCTCCAGCTCCGACCCAACAGAAATCAGCCTGGGGACCAGTTAGGTCAGTTATGCCAAAGTCTCCACCATCTGAACCGGTTACGACTCCTAAAGAACCACAACAGCAACGACCTGCTACGACTCCTAAAGAACCACAACAGCAGCGACCTGCTACGACTCCTAAAGAACCACAACAGCAACGACCTTCTACGACTCCTAGAGAGCCACAACAGCAACGACCTGCTTGGGGCCCTCGTCGTGTAACACCGCGCGCTGATGCTGAACAGGATGAGCAACGATCAGCCAGGCCGACACCAACCAATCGGGGTCATCACATCGATTCTCGACAACAGGGTCCGTCTAATAGCCGTCTCATCACACCACAGAACGCCGGTCATGATCGGAAAGGTCCAGTACGTCACCATGACAGACCAGTTCTCCGTCAGCAGAACGGTGGCGATCGTAAAGGTGGCCCCCGTACTAATAGTGGTGATCACCGTCCTAGACATCGTCATGACGATCATCGTGGGGGCAGCAGAGATAAGCCCCATGAGCCCGAGTCCACATCTGACGCCGCTCAAATTCGGTCGATGCCGAAATCATCGCCTACAGAACGTGCGCGAAGCCAAAGCCCGTCTCATGCCAACGCTGATGACGCCGGATTCGAAATGCAACGGAAGGGACGACGAAATGGAAGCGGCCTTAACGCTGCTGGGCTGTCATCGACCATGTCGAAGATTAATCTGAATACTAACAGGACGGAGAAAAGTACAGACAAATTATCATCTCGGCAACGGGCACCAGCTGCTGAAATTCCTTCATCAGTTGCCTATAGCAGTAATATCTTCGCGAGCTTGGCCAATCTCAATGATGAGTAAATCGTCA
Organism: Polymyxa betae; assembly: GCA_003693705.1. Classification (NCBI taxonomy): domain Eukaryota; phylum Endomyxa; class Phytomyxea; order Plasmodiophorida; family Plasmodiophoridae; genus Polymyxa; species Polymyxa betae. The sequence goes on from RBZT01000328.1 coordinate 6,558, forward strand.
TTTCTAAAAAATTTACAAGTGTTCGTTTCATTAAGTTGGTTGTGAAAAGTTACATGTTGCTGTAGGTTGGACCACCACCTCCTTCTGGTACTGTCCAACGAATGAATCGTCTCGGTGTCTTTATGTCACAAGTTTTACAATGAACGCAATTTGCTGCATTAATCTGCAGTTTCTCTTTGCCCTTGTCATCACTGACGTATTCGTAGACTTTGGCGGGACAGAAGTACTGCTCTGGGCCTGCATACTTCCGCAAGCTCGTTTCGACAGGGAATTCTTCAGAAATGCCCTCCCTCAAACGCAAATGAATCTAATGCAGCCAAACAGCATAAATCCATGATTTAACGGAATTAAAAGAGATCATTACTGGCTGATCCTCCTCGTGGCGGACACCGCTGCGTTGAAGATTTGTCAACAAGTCAAAACTGATCTTATTATCCGGTTTGAAAGGTTCCTGATTGGGAGCGAATTTGTCTGCAAATTCGGTTGTATCCGCATCAGTTGTTGTATTGTGAAACGTCCATGGTGTCCGCCCTTTCAGAAGCATGAGATCCACACCGCTATAAAGCATCCCACCTGATAAATCGAACTTAGCACTGCACATAAAACAATCTGACAAAGAGCTCAACCGAAAAGTCCTCCGAACATCTTGAACGACGGCTTCACGTTCCTAACTTGCTTCAGCTCAGACCAGATCCACGAATTCCTCACGAGTTCGTCATAATCTTTCAGCTCAATTTGTGCAACGGATTCGTTGGATTCGAGCTTTTCGACTATGCTATCAGCTGCCAGCATTCCGGATTTCATGGCTGTATGCGTTCCTTTGATTCTTGGAACATTGAGGAATCCGGCAGCGCATCCGACAAGTATCCCGCCAGGAACCGATAATTTCGGTATCGATTGAAATCCACCGCTGGATATCACTCGGGCGCCATATTCCAAAGGAGTACCGCCTTCCAGCATTCTTCTGACCGCATCATGATGCTTGAATCGCTAGAATCCAATCAATGCATTGACGAAACAATATCTGCCTGGTAACCTGAAAGAGCTCGTATGGATTCGTGTACGGGTTCTTATAATCGAGACCAACAACGAACCCTATCTCAACCAAATCTGGCTGCATATGATAAATGAAGGACCCGCCGTATACTTCATTGGGTAAAGGCCATCCAACTGTGTGTGTCACCAGACCCTTACGATGTTGATCGCTATCCACACGCCATAACTAAACGTGAAGCTTAATCATCGATCATGATTAGAAATCACCCAACTACCTCTTTCAGTCCGATGGAATAAGTCTGAGGGTCACACGACGAGCGAAGATCGAACTTTTTGACTACTGCCTCCGTTAATGAACCACAGGCGCCTTCAGCAAATACGGTCTGTGAGGATCGCAACTCCATTCCAGGTTGAAATGAAGCTTTCGGTTAGATGCAATCAGTAACAAGTCAAGTCTAAGGAAGCAATCCACAACTGACATCTCTGCTGTCCACTACGGTCAATACCAACGTCTTTAGTGGCGACACCAATAACAGCGCCCTTGTCATTATACAACACCTCATTGGCAGCAAACCCAGGATACACTTCCACACCACTGAACATTACTCAGTAAAAACGTTGACACGAAAAGACCAGCAGAACTGACATCTGCTCTGCGTATTCACCGAGCCATCGAACAAATCGTCCGAGGCTGATAACATAATTTCCATGATTGTGAAGAGCAGGGGGCAGAATCGGAATCGATAGCTTCTTGGTGGGAGTTCCAAGATACCAGAATTGATCTTTGTTGACAGGGGTTTCAACAGGCACCTTACAGAGATATTGGCCACAATGCTTCATGAGGCTCCAGACGACTAACATTGTCTCGGGAGCGCCAATCAGGCACTAATTCGTCAAGAGCTCGAGGATCGAATACATTCCCTGATAAAGTATGGGCGCCGATTTCGGCGCCTTTCTCAATCAAGCAAACGGACACCTCCGGTCGCCGCTGCTTCAGCCGAATGGCGGTCGACAAGCCAGCTGGCCCGCCTCCAACCACAACGACATCGAACTCAAGAGAATCCCGCGCGGATGCTGCCGTCGACAGCTGTCGGCCATGAGGCAGGCGCCCCAACAATCTGGAGCCGGCTCTCACCAATGACGATATTCGCATAATTTCATATAAAAAAGTGATTGGAGTCCATCAACTTGTGTGTTATGTCTACATAATGAGGGAGGCCTCACCCATATGTAACATTATCATTCTATGTACTGTCTACCTATGTCAGTTCTATCAAGGGTCTCAAATCACTTGTTCTATATTGAGGGTGATCAGCTAACCCAGCAACATCCAGGATCCGGTCCTTTCAATCCAACGTTTTGGATGGAGAGCGGTTTCCACAGAGGGACCTACCCAAACTGATCCATTCATCATTGCTGGACACGACGCTGTATTATAGCCTGAACATGACAACATGTCCACTAGGTGGTTGTATGTCTTGTGGTCCAATCTTTGGAGGACAATGTATTGGTTAAAGCATGCATTGATTAGTGTATGGTTACTAAGACGTGTAGTAAAGTCGAAATAGAAGAGTTGCATGCCATATTCACATTATGAATCACCGTATAATCCTTGTTAGGTAGTACCTGTATATCAATAGTCTCGTGAAATACACAAGGTGACACATTTGTATAAAAAGCAATATAGAGAATATCTAGATAAGCACCTGGACATATTCGAGAATGAATTCAATGATAGATCTAGAACTATGAATGTGGCCATGTTCAGATTAGTTATCCAAAACCAATCTCATCGACGATTCATCACATGATGTTCTGGTTATTGGTGCCAATCACCATTGCCCTACTTGCTCATCCGGGATCTTCACAGACATCATCACCGGCATCAACATTCAAATCCACAGATGGGAAATATACAGCTAGCTGGTCTATCATCGATGATGATACTATCGAATTCATGATATCAGCAACTACTACAGGATGGATTGCAATTGGTTGGTCACCAAATCCTCGAGGTCATCTGAATACAGCGGCTGTTGTAGCCTGGGTTATAGGTAATGAGACCACTATACTTGATACATTGTCAAATAGTCGATCTACACCAACTCCAGCCCAATTTCTTCAATCTGCACCATTATCCGGTTTTGAAACCAATGGCCAGACCACAGTTCGATTCCGTCGTCCTATCCAATCAACTGATGCTGACCACCTGACAATACCTAATGCTCCAATATTCATGATCTATGCATATGGTGCTACAGATGGCGATTCAGCTACTTCGTATCCTATCCATTCAGTATCAGCTCGAGGTGTAGCACAGGTTAATTTCCTACAGTCCGGTCTCAATGTTGTTGGTAATACGAATGTAACCGCCACCTATCTGTTCGGTCTGATTCGTGAACCTGGTGCTGCCATGACCGTCATCGTGGCATTCATTCTCGCCATACTGGCTCTGGTCCAGGATTCGCACCGCCTTGTGAAACGCTGCCGTGAATGTCGTCGGCGTCGCGCCTTTCGCGGGTTTGCTGGCGCGGATGGATTCGCGCCGGCTCTGGAGAGGGCGCCGATCGTGGCACCACCCGTGACCTCTGCCGTTCTGCGCCCTGCGATCGCCGCCACATTCGATTCAGATGCGTTCCGCCTACAGACCGATACCATGGGCAGTGTCCAGATCGGGGCTGGAGCTCCTGGCGAATCTATCGTCTCAGATGATGAAGATATCAGCAGTGATAGTGAATCATTAGAGCTTAATGTTATCCCAAGTGGGGGATTCTTTCGAGGCTCACAACCGGTCCCGTACCGGCCCATGCCCGGCAACACTGTCTCGACCTCGCTGGCTGGATCTGTGCCAGCACAACCGCTCCAAGTCTTCATCCATCAACAGAAATCGATTTCGAGTCCTGGAAAGAACGCGCTTCTACGATTATGGCGGCAGCGTCTATTTGGGACCGATATTGTGGTCAGCGAGCTGGTTGTGTTCACTGCCTACTTGATTCTACAGGGCGTACTGGTCCTGGCCTGGCCACGGCGATCTCTAGACCCAGTTACATCATTAGGCTATCTAGCATCAGCGAATGCATTTTGGACTGCTGTCCCTGGAACTAGAAATTCGGCAATATCATTGATATTATGGGCACCTGTTGATAAGACTATTCGATATCATAGATGGATAGCTCGAGTTATGATCGGTTTAGCACTGGCACATGGTATTTGGGAGCTGATCATACAGACTCCAAATATCGGACAAATTCTCAATGTTCTAATGGGTGATTCCAAGAATGCAACAGGTGGTATAGCGATGGCATCTGCCCTTATCATCCTGTTATCGTCATTGCAATCTGTACGCCGACATCTATTCCAGTTATTCTATTATACTCATTTTATATTCATACTATTCTATGTATACCTATGGATGCATAGTCCAGCTAGTCGTCCATATATTATAGCAGCGATAACTGTCTATGCCCTAGATCGTGCTCTACGTTTACTACGTGGTAATCTGGTACCATTCCGAGCTACTGAAGTTCAGACATTACCTGGCAATGTTGTACGTATTCGATTCCCGAAGCGAGCATGGGCCCGATACACGGCGGGCCAGTACGTGTTCGTCAATTTCCCGACCATCGCACCGCTCGAATGGCATCCATTCTCTTTATCATCAGGTCAGTACGCCGGGGCGGCCCTCGTTTCGTCGCCCCTCTCTAACGTTGACGGGTCGTATAGGCCCGAAGGACGACCACTGTGAGATCCATGTGAAGGCGCTCGGTAACACGACCAGGGCCTTGTTCAAGTCGATCCAGGGCAGTCTGAGTATTATAGCGCCGCTGATGCGAGTTGAAGGTCGGGTATGATGCCAGCATTACCCAGGTCTGTTGAGCTGATGATTTCTTGTGTTATCCAGGTCCGTATGGTCACCTGTCGAGCCGATATCAGAGATATTCACATGTGGTGTTGCTGGGTGGTGGCGTTGGTGTCACACCATTGATTAGTATCATTAAGGATATCTATCAGCTCGATATGTCACAGGCTGCCAAGGCACGACATCCGAAATCCGCCTTGATCAAGTCAGTCTAGGGTTTTAGGGTTTCGAGGAATTGGGTTTAAATCAATGCTCCATTCTGATTCATGACTATCAGACACGTGTACTTGGTGTGGTCGGTACCGACCGAATTTGAATGGGCTTGGTTCGCAGAGACCTTGGTAAAGGCTAGAGTTCTGGCCGCCCTATCACATTATCCACGTCTGACCCTGGCCGGTCATATCACGCAGCAGAAATCAACAGCTGATCCAAGCCTGATTGTAGGCCGACCTGATCTTGAGACTGTGTTCCGATATGTGGAGAGCAGCATGATCGGTAATCCATTCCAATATCAGCAACTGGCTCAAACCAAGTTCGCCGATTCGATGGCGATCAATACAGATCAGCCAGGAGCCAAGGGTCGGGCAGCTGTATACGTCTGTGGTCCAAGACATATGGTCACGGAGGCGTCTGATATCGCACGACGACGTACACGGGCCAATGTCCGATTCGATTTCCATCACGAGATCTTCGAGTTCTAGAAGTCCCCATGTCCTCTGGGGCGCTTTCCGACTGATTAATAAACTCATCAAGTCTTCGTTTTTTTTCTCACTGTATGGATTGCCACTCGTAATCATCAGTGGCAGGACGCATTGTTAGGTTGGTTTATTGTTCGATGCAGAGACGGCCTGCGGATCGCCATTAGCGGATCTTTTCCTGCCTTCTGCGATCAACGATAAGACAAGTTTCTTGGGCAGCATGATGGGCAGATGCGGTTCTCGTGGAGGCTTCAATCCTGCATCATTGCCATCAGCATTAATCATACGTTTAGCGTCTTCGATTTTCTTCTTTTTCAGGTAATCTTTCATCTCTGCGTCGTAGACGGCCCGATTCTTGAGCAACTCACGTCGGTACTTTTTCATGGTCTCTTTCAGTATATCGGTTCGTATCTCATCAGCGACCAGATCCTCGCGATTTCGGCTTTGTAATGAATCCCATTGTAACATCCAGAGATGCAGGCGGGCATCACGCAGCGATTTCCATCGTGTATGAAATTTTTGTAGAACCAGTACACGATGCCGGAAGTTCTTAATAATGGTCGACAAATTCTTTTGAACGCCAGCAGCGCTCTCCAAGAACTATGTTTCAAATAAGATGATTTCAAAATGAAACTGACCGAGTTCTGACCTGCTTGATGACATCAGTAGAACGATGTCGCATCATAATTTGATTATTAACCGAGCACAGTCGCAGAATCGACCGAACAGCCAACAATGACCGTCGCGCCTGTCGATAGCGCCGTTTCAGGACGCATCGGCTGATGAATTTACAAATGACATTGGCGGCGTTCAGGCAACGGATGAAGCCTTGACGGACGATGCGTCCGGAGACCAGCTCTTGGCCCCAGCGTTGATGAATGGCCCCGATATAGATCCAGATCAGCCATTTCTTCTGCAGCTGCACCAGGGACCTCTTCTTCAAGATTTGCTGACGTCGAGAGCTGCACTCCTTAAATAGGTGACGATAGTAGTCGCCAGCAGATGCCTGCTGCTGCTCAAGGTCGGCTTCACCGCGTTCGACATGGGTTCGCGCCGATTGCAATCGTTGATTATGCAGCGTCATCCAGCGTTCTCGAGCTGTTTCGCGAGCCCGCGGTGTGTACCTCAAGCAGGCAGATTCTGCAGCGTTATCCTCAACGATATTCCTGGGCAACCTGCAGAAGGAGTTAATTGAGGCTTTGCTGGACACCGATCGTGGACAGGTGATCACCCGGATATCTTTAACTGTTGTTTGGCGAGTTTCGCTTTTCGCCATTGCAGAATACGGGTGCGTAAGACGGCTTTCGCTTCCGGGTTCTGGGCGAAATGGTCAATCTTGTTCTTCATGCGGTCGTGAATGGTCTTGTGCGAGGCCGCTGAGACGGACGCGATGGCTCCACCATCACTGTTCGATCTGGCACGTCCCGAGCGCCCATTCTCGTCAATGTGCAGTGTGGCTTTCACACTGAATGTTGTGGCCTGGGCCGATTCGATGGTCATGTAGTACCAACCGTTGATGGCTTGAATGTCGCGTCCTGCTGTTCATAAAAAAACGTTAACTATGAACGGTGTCGAAGGTGTCCTCTATATTTACATATTGTGATTTGCTTGTAGAGGCCCGGATTACCTCCATTCCACATACACGATCTCATATCTGGATACGGCTGCTGAGTCGAGACGAATAACTGCAGATGCTCATCGCCGAGACTTCGCAGCTCGATTTTCAAATGCGATGATGCCGAGCTCAGATCCGCCATCACCTATCGATCGTTTTTCACAGGCGCCAAGGTCTTATCATGTCTCTGATACCTTGCAGTAGAAATGCTGGCCCTGGTCGATGGTGTCTTTGCAGACGATATCTTCGAGTATGGTGGTCCCGGTGTAATGTGCTCGAGATTGGGTTGATTCCATGATAGCGCTGATCGACTGGACGATAGCTGTGAAATCACGCGCGTGATTCGCCTGATTATTACTCCATGAGACGAGCAACGATTCAATCCGATTCCGCTCCTGATCGTTGCCTGATCGAACCTGAACCAGAGCCGCAATCTGCGCCGCTAAACGCTGGTTTTCACGTTGCCTATAACGGCATCGATTGATTTAGCTTCTCAGAGAGTATACGAAAGACATACGTGAGAGTGGCCAGCGTTGACTGATTCTTACGTAGAAGACTGATTGCTATTGGTCCTGTCTGTGTCTGCATGAGTGGACATTGCAATTCAGATTCCGATGCGGTTGCAGAGACTGGGTCTTTGACATGTTCGCCGCCTTTTAGCGGCGGCTCGGGCAAACTGGTCAGCTGCTCTTTAACTGAGCCGTATCGATCTAACTGCCTGCTCTCGGATTCTGCGGCTACGACCTCACTATCATGGTCGAGATCTCCAGAGCTGTTTAGGCGTCGGTCATAAATTGGGACAGTTTCAGACATTGACTATGTAAGCCGACTGTACACGATCGCTGATACAATATTTAGTTAAAATGTAGTATAATCAGATAGATACTGCTTGAAATACTATATTAATCGGTAGGAGAATTCACAGAACTTGACTGTGCGGATGATGAGACGCCATCAAACTTACGAAATGCCGACATGCTGCTAAAGATTGAGGTGGGCATTATGGCTGGCGATTGCTTCACGCCACAAAGGTCCAAGAAATTCTCGTTTGCCCATTGCGATCTGCATTGCTGGATTCGGTTTACATTGTCTTGAAGTAGACGCTGTACTTGCGTTGCCATGTACTCAACGAGTTTAGAAAGAAGCTCTGGAGAAGCTAACGGGACTACCGATGAGAACCTGGAGTTGAACGTGGCAATATAGTCAATGATCTGCAGCTGATACCTGACCAGATCACGTGTGAGATTGTCGCCAAGTAAACGATCGGTTGGAGATAACACAGCTGCGAATTCTGGCGATAATTCTGAGCAGAATTCGTTGAGCTTCTGCTGCGAAGTCACAGAATCACAGCATTCCTGTAAAATCTCTTGACGTTGCGCGTCGGAAAGCGATACCGAGGACGGCGAACTTGCCGACCGCTCGATAGCCAATTTCAGCTTCTTGGACGGCGGCGGTTGTGGATGCGGAGACGATTGTGGGGATGGCGCCGGGGTGCAAGCGGGCCATGGCAAGAAGACGAAAGGATGCGAATCGGCCGAGGTCGAGGTGAGACAGCTGGCGGTTGTGATCGAATGCCTGATCATATGGTGGATAACGACGACCCTTCAGTTAGTTGGCATGACCAGAGCGAGCTGAGAGAACCACTGGGCATATATTTCAAGTGACCTCAGACAGGGATGGGACTGTAACGCCATTCCCATGTCCCACGGAGACCCCTCCAAGAGGCAAGGGGACCATCCCCTCATCATCTATTAATAACTCTAGCCTTTATCAATTATCATAGAAAAAGCCGCGGACTGTTTATACCCAGTCGTCGGTTGACGGTCGTCTGTTGACTGCTGGATGCGTCAGATAAGATTACCGTTTACGAACTGGGCTGCCTGTCTATTCAATCGTTTTCGGTCCTTTTCTGACATGGATGGTACGTGAACGGCTTTCTCAAATGAAATTAGGAAGTTTCTCATAGGGATATACGTCAGCGTTATCTTGATGGTAGACATGAGGAGCTGGACAATGAGGATTGTGACTTGAAGAATCAGCTGAGTAGATAACAGGGCTGACCATGGCGCTTCTGACACGCCTCGTACTATATATGCATTGACGACATATTCGTTGAATGAGATCTCACCGCGATCAGCAACTGGAGCCACAGACACTGAATATGAGTCGCCTAGAATAATAACGTTTCTCTCTTCGTAGATGCCTGAATGTGTGTATGAGCTTGATAGGCCTCTGTTCAGAACGTCACGACCGTCTGGATCAATGTCAACATCGTATCTCACTCTACCACTCCTCTGTCCAAAACATCAATAGATTTTTGCTTAGCAATTGGAGGAATTACCTTCAGAGCTGAGGTCACAAGGCGGAAATTTCGTGCATTCTTGTCCCATAAAAAAACTCCTGTTCATTCGATAAGTTGCTCAAGTTATGTAATTTGAGTAGTAATGTGTCTACCATAATATCCATCATTGAAAGTTTTTAGAACATCGTCCCAAACAGATATCTTTTCGTTGAACATGTCCACAACCACCATCGCACCAACCATGAGACGACGGTCATCTGCTTCTCGGCATCAGTGGGCAGAAGCAACGCATGAATAATGGTGAAATACCGAATGTAGAGTCAATCGAAGATGCAACAATGCGAACAAGCCCAGGTTCATTACTAGGTAGCTGTACGCCAGTAAGGTAACCTACTTGATCGTAACTCCAAAGTTCCGTTGCAGCGAACGTCGATCCATGTAATTGTGACTGATTTGCCAAATACTCAAGGGCTGACTGGATTTGAAAAATGTGACCATTTGATTTAGGATATGAGCTAGCCAGAATAATTCCTGTTCTAAACGGGTGTCATATTGGATTAAGAAGGCAAAGTGAAGCCTTACGTATCAGTGATTAAGATGCCACTGACCTGAAGACTATTTGCAACAGATTTAAATCGAGTAGCATACGACGAAGGTAGGATTTGATTCTGAGCTGTTCGTTGGACAATAATATCAAAGCTCGACCAATCTTCGATAAATGACATCACATTGTCTGACTTGCTGTTTAACACAATATCCATAAACCGACCCTAAAGAAACGATTTGATCGATAATGCGATGCGGATGATGAGGAGCTATACCTCAGTAATGGCAGAAGTGAAGCTGGAAATAACCGACAGCAATAGGGCCCGATTAATGAATATCAGACCAATCAAGGCGCATTGAACCAATACTGCCTTGGACAGTAATATCCATAACCATGATCTGTTTGATTTCATTGTGCGAATGGAGTCGTTGAATTGCTTCAATCTAACAGCGATTTAGCGTACAACAGAGGCACACACCAATCTGATACCGTCTCAGTTTAACAGACTCGATCAATGCCCTCATAGGATCGATAAATTTCCGAACTAAAGTGGTATCAAACTGAGATGGTAACAAGCGTTATAATGGAGACCAACATGCATATCGGACCATGACAAGACTAAGCACGATGAGAATTACGGCACAGGGTGCATGCCAAGCGATCGCGTTTTTGACCGTTTTTGAAACAACTCCATTCTCTTCTCCATAAATGCAAACAGCCTTCGGCCTGATCAGGTTACTTATAATGGTTCCATTCTGAAGCAAAGCCTGTGGGCATTTTTTGGCCGAATATGTGTATTTCGCGTTCCCTAAAGACCGACCAGTAATGAACAAACCTAACAGACTTCATCTCACAACTCTACCAATATGAACTGCACCCGTAACACTGCGATCTTGACCACTATCTAGTGCCTTGTTGAGTTGTTCCTTGTCAAGCAGGTTCGCAATGTCAGGAAAAGATTCCAAGCCTGGACCTTTTCCGTACGAACACGATGTCAACCATAATTGATTATCAGCGGAGACAATCGAGGCGAATGAAGATTTATCATTGTGAGTGACGACATCCGAAATCAGCGTATATCGATTTTGTGTCACAGCCTGCCCTAAAACGATGTTAGAAAATGCATATCATACTGCTCAGTATTACCATAAACAAGGAGAGCTTGGGCTTTGCCGGTGCCACACGGTATTGGAATCAATAATAGCTGAAATAGTATAGATGGTGATTGTGACCATGTCAGTGACTTGTCTGGAAAACTGGATGACGAATATACGCTGGCATTCATTGTTAACAAGAATGCAGGATTTAGTAAAACCGAAGTCGAAACCTGCCAACGTTAAGCGAAGAATCGACCATCAGTGATATGATACGGTACCGATTGCATTGAATCAGAGAATTTCTTGGCATAAATACTAATTACGTTCTCGGGATTGAAAATTTGATTGTTGGGGTTTTGAGATCTGGCATTGATAATAACAGAACCATTTAATCTAACGATTAGCGAGAGCTCATTTCTACGATTATCTTGCTCATGAGCGAGACGTCTCAATTGTTCCGACACTGCTGATCGATTAGAGAAAACCGCCTGACAAACGATACTGTTTGAAGAATTGGTTGCGTGCTGCAGTGCTGCCATGCCCTGAGAAAAATCAACATCTCAGCAATATCACGAATGAGAATTGTAATTGTACCAACCATATCTCGATAGAAGGCATTGTAACGAAAATGAACGAAACTAGATGTATCTGTAGTTTTCTGGGCGAATGCTGTAGATAACGATGAAGAGAGCGCTAATAGCTGAACAAGAAGAGCAGCAACAAGAATGAGATCCGCTGCAGTAATTATTGCCAATGTCAATCTTTTGATGCTGGTCAATTTATCAACATGGGCTTTCTAAACATTTAAACGTTAGAAATTGATTAAGTAGAAGCATATAAATGCCTTTGCGCCGGGCCCCGGGCCTATTTCCACCAAATCTGAACTCTGACCTACGAGCTGACTTCCTTCACTTCCTCCTCTAGAATCGCTAATTCTCCTTCCCTGACAGGATATAGGGCAAGTAGGAACCCAATCCATGTCCACCATATTGAATCCCCATTTACCGTGCATTTGCGTCACAGACTTACCTAAAAAGCAGGCCAGCTGCATCTTATGACAACGACGAAGCGAGAAGAATTCTCGGACCTCGACATGCGACCGAGCTGGATTCCAGACTCAACGAACCAGAGACAAAGGGAAGACAATAATAACTTCCCCCAGAACAACCTGCCCTCTTCTTCAGGCTTACACAAGTCGAGACGTTACTACAATGAGTACAATCCACACGGCTCCAGTCTTATTAGGGTTTCAAAGCGCAAGTGTCGTATTAAAAGCATCTCTTTATGGTACAGAGTTATTGCCTCTATTCTTCATTTGACGTAGAACTCTTCGACTATTAAGAAGGTAGTGGCAGCCGGAGGAAACCGTCGTGGTCAATACAGCTAATGTCATTATTGATAGACTGGCAGCATCTGGAACGCCAAATGTCATCGATAGCATTCCGGCACTAACCCATCCCAACTGCATGCTGGTATTGATCTATATACGAATGAGACGGGGATGTCAACGAAACTTGGCGATCGCGAACCTTGCTAAGAAGTGACGGGTAGACTTCATGCGTTGGGTGAGCGGCTACGTTGAAGAAAGACGTCACTGAAATCGCCCGATGATCCATCGAACAATATCGGACGTATCCAGTGCCAAGAACCAGGAGAATATCCCGGCCGATGACAACAGTAGTTGCCAAAGCTGGAAGAATACCCAAATAGGATAACGTTCCTGCCATCATTCCTTGACACAGCAATTTACTCATTGGACTGGTGAAGTGAAAGGTTCAGGCCCATACCGATTAGGATTTTATCAGCGAGCGGATCCAAATATGTGCCAAGGACAGATCTTTTGTTAAAGCGTTTGGCTATCCAGCCATCGAGGAGATCTGATAAAGATACAGCTGCGAATGCGGCTAATGCGGATTGATGATAACCAGAAACCATCAGATAAGATACGAGCGGCGTACAAACAATTCGGCTCCCTATTGTGAGATGGGTCTCAAGAAGCCGTAATTCGTCCACAAATAAAGTAAAATGAGTGAATACATAAATAAAGATAACCTGTGATTGCATTAGGCAATGTGACAATGTCCATTGAGCCAAAAGGCATATTCAGATCGGTCTGTGATTTCTGGCTATCATTGCTGGTGATCCGATGACTGTAGCATCTACGGCTGGCGACAGGAACACAGCGAACCAAATGTCCTGATTGTCTTGACGATCGGATAAGAGAATAAGCAGAAAGAATGAAGTTGGGATTGACGACTCGCCATGGTGCGATAAGCATCGGATATGAACCCAATAATCATTCTCTGCTTTTATCACGCACTTTCATAGAAATCTAACGAGATGACAAAAGACAAATACCGGTAGGTCTTTAGACTGGCTGAGAAGCCATTCTAATCGACTACGAAGTATTTCGTTCAGAACCTGCTGAACGTGGTCTACTCAGGTGAGACTTTTGAGCTTTATCATAGTTGGATTTTTGCCAACTCTAGATCGTAACACAATCAGGGACCGATATTGAATCAGAAATTAATACGAATTGGATGCATGCAGGATGGTCAGCGCCATACAGAGCTGTTAGTCCACGACTGAACGAATCGTGCATCCCTTTATGAACCTTTTGCTTGTGTAGTGACACTGAAGTCTATCAACAGTGGATCGTTCATGGCACAACATTGATAACTGGGAATGAGAAGGCCACATCCACTGATGCAACGTAAGACGTCACCTAACACCAAAGTGGCGCTGACGTAAGGTGTCGTTGGGTTGACGAGGCACTGCGTAGCTTCCAATACCCATCCATCCTTCCACCGTCAGCAAGCTATTCTTACCCAGCCATATGCTGGATTTCGACTTCTCCTGTGCTGTATATCATCAGGACCAATGGGTGTTCTGTCCGGTCATCTTCTGGGCAGGGTTTGTCGCTTGCGTCTGCATATTCGCGTTGGCATACGCATTGACTTACAGGTGGTTTACTTCGCTTGGATTTAAACCCTACGATGTCGAGGTCAGCTTAAGCATCAGTCTGATATGAAGGGGCATTTACGAGCGGTATCTCGCAGGATGTAGCGATACGAGTTGTGAGCGTAGTTCATGCGATGTGGCTGGCTATTCCATTCACCCATGCGCTCCTAACTGAAACGCTGCAAACCAGCTATACAACCCACTACAGATGTGCTACGTTCTTAATCTCAGCGTCGCTTGGCTATTTCTTATTCGATACTATCGCCTTGCTTCATTGGGCTTATGCGAAAGGTATGTCGTTCTCTTGCAAATTGTCGTTTATCCCTTACCATGGTCACAGGACGCTCTTGGAGAAGCGAACTATCCATGCTATGGCATCATGTCTTTGCGGCTGGAGGCGAATATTTTACTCTAGTTGGGCATGCCGGTGGATTTTTAGTGGCTTCACTGATGATGAGCGAATTTACCACGCCTATGCTGCACATGTAAGACATGTATTGAGCGATCAACTTGATTACCTTTAAACTGGCCTTAGATTGTATGTATTAGAGAAGACCGGGTATCTGGGCGACAACAAAAGAACTAAATTTCTATGCGGGATGTTTGCCGTCCAATGGGTCGTGTTTCGAATTGGAGTTTCATCGATTTTCATCATCTATCTGATCGCATACTACCGTGACTTTTTGCAGTTGACTTTATTTAACCAGGTCCTGTATGTCTCAGTCACTTGCTTCTTCAATTTCATCAATGCATTCTGGTTCGTTAAACTCCTAAGGAAGGGCAACAGAGTTGTAAAAAATTCAAAACTGGATTCGAAAAAAAGTAGATAAATTTCAAAACATTGTCGCGTGTACCGTTGCAGACAGCTTAACTCTGTAATTTCAATAGGGCAGGCATCCCGGAGTAATTCGGTCCAGAACACCTTGCTGAGGAAATTCAACGCCAAACGATAGATCTCGATGAATGCAATTCGAGCGCGTTGAGGTGTTTTTAATAATAAACTTTACTGCGCATCTATAAAGTTCAAAGTTTGTTAGAGCAAGCAATCCAATAGTACTTGTGTGCGACAAAAAGGAAGTCTCTTCGATAATCAAATTTCTTATTTGACCGGTTCACCGTGAAGAAATTTTCGCTTCTGAAACATTGCGAACGCACTTATAATGCAATTGGCATTACAGTAATTACAGAGTTAAGCTGTCCGCAACAGTTTAAGAAGTTGATTGTCCCACTTTTATAAACCGCATTATGAACAATTTTATTGATACAATACTCAGAATCAATCATTTTCGGAATTTGTACTTGATTGGAGGAATGACTAACGAATTCCCTTTCGCATCAGAAACTACGGCATCAAGCATGACAAATTTCTTATTCGGAGATGAAAGGGAACCATATAATTCTTCGTACAATTGCTTAAGATTTCTTGATCGATATGAGGCAAATCTCGCCTTGGCTTCGCTAGAAAGATAAACATTAGCGTTGTAAAGAGCCTTTCCTTTGCCAGCGCTAATCATCTCATCCGTAATGCCTAGCAACATCATTTGAGTGCCTTGAAGATTCACATTTACCGGAAGGGCAAACCCTTTTTGAAGAGAAGCTGTATTTTTACTCCATGGTGAAGACGATCAACAGCCGCTATAAAGTCTTCAACGGTCAAGTCACCAACATCGATGTTGACCTTAGGATCAGTTAGGGATATTCAAAGACAACATGAGCTGCTGAATAGAACCTTATCCCAAACGGTGAACCCATCTGGAACTGGCCTAATCTCCTCACACATAATCACATCAAACTGAGGCTTAGCTTTAGCAGGTTCTAATGGAGCAAATGACTGGAATGAATTAATAGCCAGGTTGACATTGGCATTAGACATCAGATCGAATTTAAGTTTAAGAACAACCTGATATCAACAAATGTTAGCTGATAATTGGGAAAGGATGCAGCAGCACGTACTTTGTACAATTCTATAGAGACGAGACCGGAGATCATGGCAGTTGTAGTAGCCAGTGCAGGGATAATCTTTCCGGCAATCATCTTAAATAGATTGAGCATAAGAAAGCAAGCTAGGTGGAATCCACTGGACCTTGCAGGTATGCCTATTTGCTTCCTTGATACGGTAATTCCACGATCTAAGGTTCGACGCAGCAGTAATGAAGTCAATATGGAAATTGGTATCATCGTCCTTTTCAAATTCGGCAGAAACCATCTCTGAGATCTGAATGGCACGACATTGGCAAGAGAAGTGGATACCAGCGCTAAAACTTAGCATACACGTTTGAGATCAAACGTTTTCAACTTGGAGAGTAACGACGCCAACTCTGCCTCTTCAGACTCGTCAGATTTCGATTGGTTGGCGTTCGAAGAGTCATCTTCTTCGGCATCAACCTTCTGAGGCTGCCACGGTGAATTGATGAATGAAGACGCCATTGCAACGATAGCGTCCCGATCTCGGCACTGCAAAATATATGAGTTCATAGCAAACAGCTGTTGGCAGAAAGACAACTTGAGGGATTTTGAAATTGAACGCATAAAGATTAGCAGTCGCCACGATGAAATCAACGTGCAAAGGATTATGCAAATCAATGTCAGCAGAGCGCGGGAAACGCTTCTCTCCCGTCCAGAAGGTGCCCAAATCGGCACCAGTTTGCGGGTCCGTTTTGCGGTAATCCTAAAGCAACTTAGCACCTGTCGGATAAACAAAGTGGAGAAAGAATTGCCTGTGGGAACGTGTAGATCAAATCATTGATCCGATTTCTGAACTGTTCAATAAATCGCTGACAAGCGAAATGGACAGCTGTTTGGAACGTAATCGACTTGTTTTGGTTTTCTTCCAGCAAACAAACCAAACGTTTAAGACTTTGAACCTGAAATTAAATTAACCGCTTAGAGAGCGTATTGTTCAGGAAAACTAACCTGAACGCTCGTGTTGCCTTCTTTAGCCAACTGTCCTAAGAACGCCTCCGTGTCCAAAACGAGGGAGTTGAACTCAGAGGGAGTATCCGCAAACCAATCGGAGAATTGAGCACGGGCCCATTCGATACAGTGTTCGGTAAAATGAGGGAAATTACGCAGTGTGCACACTAAGCACAGCAAATTTAGATGGATAGCAATTAAGGATTAAAAACACAACTTGGAATGGAATCCTCCTCCTGCTCCTTCTGCTCAGAATACGACCGGGTCTGGAACGGAATGACGGATTCGCAATTCGCTTTGGTACCGAGTGTACCGGACTCCAATAAAGGCTTCTCAAAAAGGACACACCTTTATGACAGATTAAAACCCAAAAAAGGGATATTTGTAAAGCTAAACTACATCGAATCGGTATACTGACGCGCCTTGACGTTGTCAAGAGCATTCCAAACGCCATTTAAGTTGCTCCAAAAATTGTCATGGAAAACATCCTCCGTATCAGGACCAACAGCCACCTAACTCTTCAGTCACCACGAGCCCAGCATTAACGTTTCAACTAACCTCGTAGCAGGAACAGTTCAGATCCGGATTCATGACTTTGGCTGCTTCGGTCGCACACGACGACTTCGGTTGGCCGACATTGTCACGTCGGAACAAAAACTGTCTGTTCAGATTACTAACCTGACATGATTCAGTTTGACGTAAAGACAGGAGTATCAATGGCATACTTCAATTCGGTCCATATCGGTGACATGAATCAGACCTTGTGGAGAGCAACCAAGGCCGATCAATGCGATACTTTTGATATACTCACAGCCCAATGCACCAGCACCGACCAGGAACCATCTCTGTCACAACATTGAATAATCAACAGTATAAGCCGTAAAAGGCAAAACAGATATCTGACTTGCTCAGAAAGTGTCTTTTGAAAAGACCTCCCGAAAATAGCGATCTGATGGTCATATCGAGAACGACAGGATTCGTCCAATGCCGTATCGGGGAGGGGAGATTTAGGTGATGAAAGGAGCTCTAGCGCGTCATGGTGCAGCCATTGGTTCAATGGGGTGTACTTTCCAGCCGCCTGTATGCGATTCCAGTTAGTTCCCGAAGATTCTACAGCCTCTTAGAACACATACCTTGATGCATTCTTGAGCGATAACACCCCCCAGGAAAGCAGTGAGTCCGGGTAACTCTGTTCGAGCATAGAGCGACACTGCATAAACAACATCATCGTCGATAGAATCCACAAGCAGGCAGGGCTAAATTCATTAAACAGATGTGACCACGCAACCCGATTGATACGCTACCTGATCTAAGTTTTGATGTTCTTTCAGAATCTGTTGCGCATAGTTGACGCATTCTGCTGCATGATTTGCATTGTGCAGTTGGGGAAGCTCGCCTTGGTGCTGTGATTGAAATCGCCATAGAGCTAAACGTGCGAAATGCAGCTGTGCACCACGATTATTGGTCAAGAGCTAATCATAAAATCAGCCAAAATCACAATGAACGAGAAGGAATTTACTTTGTTCATATCCATGTGTGGAAGGCCCATGAACTGTTCAGGGGTTACCGGATTGAGACAGGATTCGGCAAAGCTGCGATAGCGAAACGAAACAGGGACTTTGACCTAAGAACGCAGATGCGACTTAGATTGAGTTACCGCTACAGCATGAAACATATTACCTGAGACACCATCCCAGAACCTGAATAATCCTCGGGCATTTCTGGGAATCCAACAACTTGGAATTTATCTGCCAACAGAACACTGCGAACTTTGCCATCCGCTCCTCGTGAATCGCCAAATAAACGCTTGACGGTGAAGATATTGCTGGAATTCAAGATAAGACGGCTTTTGAGAAATTCTGCTATTTGCTTACGTTGGCTGGTAGTCAGGGCCCAGGGCGCTGTTCAACCTAGATCAGCCCGTCAGCAAAAACTCTGCTGCTGATATGCGAATACCTTCCAAGGGGCTCTTCTAGTTCCTCAAACTTCACATAATCGCCGTCGTCGAGCCGATGTCGATTGCCGGCAACAGTAACAACCCCTGCAAACATAATAAGTCGATCCTACAGATATCGGCAACTGAGCAGGAAAGGCTCACCCGTCTTCGAAATAGACTGAACGACATTCATCCGAGTCGGCTCCCCATCTGGATCCGTGACGATATGATGAGGGCCAAAATCGGAGAAGATACTGGCTACAACACCACTCGTCCATCCATAGATAAATTTGATGCCACTCTCACGACAAACACGGTCCAGCGCCGTTAAATCCTTCAGATGGTTTGAGTGCCCAAACCACGATAACAAAAGATAATATCGTACCTCCCGAGTCATATTCGAAGTGACGACAACAACATTGAACTGCTTAACGAAGGCTTCGTTTAGAGCATCTTCGTAGACCTTTACAGCGAGTGTGAGCAAATGGAAGGACACACGTTTTGAAGCAGCTGTAAGCTATACCTTGACTTGCACATATGGGTTTAATGTCGCCAGTTTGTTCACACAGGCATTAGCCCTAGTTACACGATTCATAGCATCCGATACTGTCAGATAAAAATTCGTCTGTAAGTCTCGAACGTCGGCAGGAACCGGGTCATACAGGATAACCTATATGACACTGAGCACAAGTACTACAATAGCTTGAAGCCAACCAGACCTGCTTTGGACCGGCCAGAATCAGGTTTTTGGCGGTTTCGACACCGACACCGTTCAGACCACAGATCAGTACTTGGAGCTGGGAAAGGCGTCCCATCAGCTCCAGTCCAAAAGCACCGATCTGTCGCGAATAAAGATCCATATACTCAGCCGACTGAGCCTGCGGCTGGGCATGGGATTCCGAGGCGGGTGGGTTGTTGGGCGACATTGATGACGAGGCAAGCGAGACAAGGTTGACGATGAGAGGCGGCAGCAGACGGGGTTCGTGGAATGACGTTGAAAAAAGCGAGTGAGATCGTTAGATAGAGAACATAAACAGGCAAGGCAGTGTGGCAGGGTGGCCTAGTACAAGACACAGAGAGCGCAACTCCGAGCCATTCATATTCAATCGATGGGCTCTCTCATATCGAACATTCAGGGTGTTATCGGGGTCCCATGGGCCATTTTTAGCCATCTGCCAGAAACCAGGATCACGCCCTGAGCATGACTCGGAGATTGACAGACGAGCGGTTCACAGATGAATTCATGCCATCCAGCGGAATAGGCGAAGACTGGGGATTTTATTGTAAAAATGATCGATTTATTCGTGTTCTTCAGTACGCAGCTTAGCATTACCGTTAATGACTTTGATGTTCAGCTGAGCAGCCCGCTCGACAATCGCCTACAACAGAAACATTGTCAAAATCGAGCACGACTTGAGTCGATAAACAGCAGATTCACCTTGCGATTACGGACAGAGACCTGAGTCTTGATCTCAGCGGCGTACACGCGGTTGTGCATCAGGAGCATTTCCAACTCCTATACACCGTTTAATACGAGATCCAACTGATAATGGGGAATCAAGGACCTGGACGTTGGCAACCTGGAACTTCGTGAAGCCGTTGGGAAGCAAGTGGCGGTGCTTCTTGTTGGTTCCATAACCGCAGTTGGCCAAAGGGATCTGGTCACGGAAGCGGCGACGAACACGACTGTCAATACCCTATACCATGTTGGCATTTTTGTGAAGACGCGTTTCCGATAACGAGGCCGACCTTGGGACGGCGCCATTTCAGCGGGACGCGCATGAAATTGTGAGCCTGGTGGCGGATGAACTTGGCCTGACGCTTCTTGATGACATTGGGCTTGACCAACGGGGCGACCATGATGATAGAATTCTACGAGCGACCGAACAAAATCCAAGCCAACAACACTGAAAAGGAGACGAATCCAAGTCCGTGCGGACTCCGTAACCCAGTCATTATATCTACCATCGCCCTAGTATTTCAAATCGCTTCAGCTTTCCCTCATTCCGCTTCAGGCAGCTAGTCTTGCGATGCAGACGTCCAGATCTATCATTAAACAGATATGCGACCCTCTTAATTGCTAAATCTATTGTTTTCTGTGTTCTAAAATATATATCTGGAATTGGGTGATCCAGTGAGATTATAAAGAGTAACCTAGATTGGGATGAGTAACATCATCTGATCAGAGTACTGTCATAATGGATCATAGTAGACATGGAATATGATACGTTGCATAGCCGCTCTCAGATATTGGCTGTGTCGTACGGTGTCGATCTTTAGTTAGCCCTGGGGAAATCAGACGTCGCAATCTCCAGGGCAATGAGCCGGACGGGTTCCATCATAACGGAACCAGTTCGAGGCGTCTGTCCAACGCCTTCGTTGCCCAACGATTTTCTCGAACAGATTCGAGCCAAACATATTGATTTCAAACGCCGTCAGGGCCATGTTATTGACGTTCTGTCGCACAAAACCCAATCAAATAGCACCGATTTAGGTGCCGTTCATGAATCCGACTCCATCCTAGTTCAGGTGAATATCGCTCGAGATTGTCTCCCTGCCAACAATACCCAATACTTGATAGATCTGGCATGAATCTACAACCTGGCATTATATCTATAGGGAATTGTGTCAGATATCGCAGACATGTTCTAGCGATCTAGAAAGGCTTGATCGGCTTCAACTTCAGATCAATGCGTTGACTACACCTACCATGGTCCATCGACCATGTTCTTGTATGGGAAAGACACCATCATCGTCGTGCCCATGGGCATTCATCAAATCGTTATATAGTCGGCTCTATGCCGCCTTCCTCATCGATTGCTTACGTCAACAAGATCGCGACTTAATCGGGGGTGCTCTCGCCCTATTTCTCATCAATCTGAGACTAGCCGTGCGCGCTCATCGTCTATGCTCAGCCGACATCCCAGCTGATGAATCCGAATCGCCTGCCATCGCCTCATTATTGGCACTAACGACGACCGGGACGTTGACCGACTTCGTCCAGACGATCTTATCTAGGGAATTCATCAGCGGCAGACTGCCCGATGAAATCGCTGAACTCGTGTTCGAAATCGTCGTCGAACGTGGCCAATATCATCAGATATCATTGTTGCTGTTCTGCATCTCCATGGCATCCTCGGATTCGCCCCGAATCAACCGACTTCTCTCACAACTCATCAATCGGCTGGGTTCGGGTACTGGCGATATGCAGCTCGCGTACTGGACCGTCTGGTCGAACTGGCAGGTCTACATCGGCCGGGCCAGTATTGCTGCCGCTTTGGTATGGTACATTGACAGATAAAGGACCTAGAAAAATGACCTTTGAATAGTCCCTGGGCGATGTATCAAATCCATACGAGATAGCACAGGAGACCAGCACGGTGACGGATGAGACTCCAAACGATTCGATCCGACGTCGGATCTTTCTCCTCTTATCATTTTCTCTGGTTCTGTATTATCGGTATCTCATAGACCATTTTGCAGGTGTTGTCACAGCAGACTGATATTGCTGTGTTTTCCAGAATCTGTATTGGAGCTGCCGGAAGGGAACCCAACGGAGCGACATTCATCAACCAGATCGTATCGCAGATAAGGTCGCCGCATCGGTTCAGATACGTCTCCAACAGCTGAATGGGAACAGGATTCTCAAGTCTTCTTATAAATGGGATACGCTGTCGTACTGGGTCGTGCACGCCATGCTTTATCAACTCGTTCATCGCTTGAACAGTGACTTGCTCCTTCTTCGTGATTGTTTCTCGAATCGGTTCGCTCTGCTCACCAATATGTTGGCTTTGTGCACGGTCGTCGAGGATTTCGTGTATTTCAGCCCGACGTCGTATGAGGAGGAAATCCAAGCAGAAATCGCCTCGTATCATGCTTATATTAAAGTCAGTACCCGTAAGAACACGACATCGGTTGTTAATGGATTGCCGTATTAGCTAAGAAGGGAAATTCGTCTCGAACAAGAATTTCGCACTGGCGAGCTCGAGACCGAAATTGCTGATTCAGTCACCATGGACAACCACATGAAACAGATTTCACAATCTTCAATTACGCGCGAAAGCTCACCCGATAAACCAACAATTGCAACATTGGAATCAGTCTTCTCTGACTTGGAGGGATTCGATTACAAGAACGTGCAGAGGTCCTACTGAGCCAATCGGATTGTTATTGCCGAACACTTTGGCTTACGATGCGAAATTGCAGGAAACTTGGCCTGCACCTTGATGCGAGCACAGGCATAGCATCTGATCTGAATCTCTGCCAAATCATGCTCCAGTTGCTGACCCGGGTCAGAGATGAAATTCTACCAAGACTGATATCGACGCCAGGCAGTCAACACGTTTTCATTGCCTGCAAGTCAGTACTAATTATCATGAATTTGTTTCAACATCTGAAATCTATTTCACAGTCAATTACGAGAAGAGGTGCGCTTCTTCGAACACACGTATGAGATCGGGGTTCCAATATGGAACACTTTCATTGAAGATCTTTGATTACAGGTGCCATTTTCTCGACCATGTCTTCGTTCGAAACGAGAAGACAACCCTGTCCTCTATTCTTGCCAAACGACTTTTCGATACCGGTAGGATCTTCAAAGGATTCAACATTCAAGATAAGAAACAATGGGATCAATACGTCCAGGTTTGTTCGGCTAGTGATCATCTGGCCGTGCTGGTCCCAAAAACAATTATGTAGGGCCAGATCCAAGGCCAGTTGTTAAAAGAGCAACGTCGGGCAGCGAATAATAAGAAGCCATCAGCATTGGCGACGTTTCAGGTTATGGCCAATTTGAAACTCGGGCGCAATGAGTGGGCCGAACTTCATCTCGAAAGTGAGAACTTCCCGTCGCATACGCACACGATAGGCGATTATCGACCCGAAGTCCATCTCGGGACGAACAGCGACCAGGTACAATCGTGATGGTTGCGATGTCAAATTGGATAACGATGGAATCAGGCTAGAAATCCTATTCTGAATCGACGAACGCAGACCTCGCGCTCCGTATTATCAGTTGCTGAAAAGCCAACAGCTGAGGACGATCAGGTTCCCAACCTGAATCGCAAAGAACGATTACATCCTCAACCTGATTGCGTTTGCCGAATGCTCATATTATACAAGGTTAGCGATATTGGTGGAGAGTTTTGGTTTAACGCGTACAATCTAGGGTCGGGAGGTGGTCGAGATGCAGAATATGTCGCAAATCAAAGCTCTATATCTAGTATCGGGATCACATCTATTATCAATTCAATCGAATGATAGCAATAACGTTAGCCCCACGAATACTATTGCTCAGGAACAGTTGTGGAATGCGCGGCGATATCATCAGAAAACGTACCCGGTGGGATATTTTAAAGGCGTCTGTTGGTCTCGGATCATTGACCGATGTTTGGCAGTATTTATGTGTAGTTGAGTTTAGAGATGGATTCTGCAGCGAGTATCTGTTTAAAACCGGCGCTGAGCGCCTTTCATTCGCCATCATGTGCGGTGATTTCCGAAATGATATCATTGTGTATCAGCCCATCGATATTCCAAAGGCACCACTGTAATATTTCGACCGGATTATTCCAAATGGAACGTTCAATATTGTATAGGAGAGCACAAGAGCCGATACAATGCGAGATATGTTCACGATCGTTTAGCATGTTCGCAAAGAAGTCTATGTGCAGGCTCTGTCATATTGCAATATGTAAAGTATGCAGCGAGAAGATCAGCGCTCCCGAATTCGATCTTTCCTATTCCAAACCGATTCGGCTTTGCAGGAATTGCCTTCGAACCGTAAGAAACGGAATGTTAATGAAATCCAGCACTAACGCTGCAATCAGAGGTCCCAACTAAACCATAGAATCTGGCCTAAACGGCTATGGTTTGAACGTGCTGTAGCTGCTGCATTTACGTCAAAGGTGAAGCATAGTCTGGATGTGTGTATATCGTCACTAGCTACACATGCAACCAATTTGCAGTTATCAATCCGTCCTATAGAATCGGCTACGAAACATCATGATAGAGCAACAGCTAATAATAATCCGTCTCGTATACGATCAATGTCAGATAAACAAGACGTATAGATAACATCAGCTGACTTGCATAACAGTGCATCCGTACCAGCTGAATTTAGAAGGTGTAATTCTGGGACAAAGTTGAATCGAGGAAGCAAATCAGCAAATGAGCAGAGTGTCGCCCAGATCACCTTACGACGTGAGACATCTCTGCGTTCTGACGAGGAGACGAAAGGACATTCCAGATCGTCCTCAAGATTATCTGGCTATCAGGCAAGTCTTGATCTAACTTTGCCTGATCATTTGCTAATCCATATCAAACAGGCATCGCAAAACCAATGCCTGGACATCTCAGCACCATCACTCAATGATCAGGATGCACCTTCATCAGGGCCTTACAAGCCGCTACGGTTCAAAACCCGGAGAGTTGTGGATAAGAATTCCTCTGGGCGCATGGCTCAATCGGCGACACTGCCCTTCACGATATCATCCTTAAACAATGACGGTATAAAAGACAATAATTTAGTGTGAATAGTTGAATGGGAATTTCGACTTGGCCAAATTTTCTGCTCAGTCCATTACTGCAGTGCAAAGAGTGCGCAGTGCTGGAAATACTGCGCCTGTCATGAGTTGTTGGAATGAAAGGTCCCATATTGGGCACCTCCAGTAGTCTTCCCATTTAAAGGAATCCATTGAAGGTCCCAAAACCATGGACGTGGGCAGCATTCCTTTGCGCCTTGACTTTGGTCTGATATGCTCCAGAAGGCCTAGCCTGTTCAAGCCGCCATTGGCGAGCGCCGTGCCAGTTTTTGGAGCTGGCGTTAGTTGGCGTAGATTCGCTAGGGTCGGTTGGTTGGGTCGCGTCCTCGATCTGGCACTGTTGAGCACCATTAGCAATAATGTGTTGCTCCAGGGCCTCGCGCCATATTCCATAATCTCGTTGCATAGGTCTTTATAGGCCTATGATCGCCGGGATAAACCATGGCAGCGTACATTTCTTTCCTTTTATATCAGTAATCAAAACGAACTGTGAAATCTATTCTTTCTTTCTTCCAACCTGTTGGTTTCGGAAATTGATGATTCCGGAGCTCGGCCAAAGTTCGTTCATCGGACGGTTGATGAGATTACGCTATGGAACGCCAACGTGCCGGGAATTCACCTCAGATCGATAGTGAATCATGTCTAATCGCTTTGCTTTGTTGGCTCTGGTGATCGTGACGTTTGCCTACGGGCAGGTCCAAACGCCACCACCACCGCCACCGCCGCCCCAGAATGCCTCGGCGCCAGGATTGCCTCCAACAAGCCCTCAGAATGTAACAGCGCCCGGATTACCGCCTTCCAGCCCTCAGAATGCAACGGCGCCAGGACTGCCTCCAACTGGTCCTTCACAACCATCACCTATCAGCACCCCTGGACCCCAGCAGCCTCCCATCACCATTACAATACCCGGCGCTGGTCAGGAACTACCTCCAGAACCAGTAGACGTTCCTCCGGCCCGACCGCTATCTGCTTGTAATGCAACGCGAGCGATCGTGGCGTCGATGAACGAGCTCAATGTCAACACCACAATGCCGCTCTTTAGCAGAGATGCTGTTGTGATCGCTGATGATACCAAGCACGATTTCACGATGCAAGTTCGCGGCAAGAGACGCATCAACTCATTCCTAAGAGGTTAGCAGAACATTGATACCTCGTTGGATTCACGAACTTCTGTTAACCTTAATCTCAGCAAACTTGTTGTTCTTGAGTCTGTTTGGTCCAACCAACTTTACTGTTATTCGGTCCCAAGTTGATCAACCCGACCGGTGCGTTGCTATTGTCATGCTCTCTAGCGAAATGTTGCGCAACTGCCCTGGAGCATCAAACTCGTAATTCAGCGATGCGGATAGCATTGATTCCGTTCTGTAACTTTGGTTTAGGTCGATGTATGCCATACTGGATGTGACCACACAGGGTGGTTTGGTTAAGTCTGTAAACCGAACTCTGGATTCTACTCAGCATACATTGGTCGATGAATGTGTGGCCAACAAGCTGAATCAGACCAACGGTGAACAATTTGATTAAGCGGTGAGACTGCAAATGCCAGTGATTAGCGATGTTTGTGTATTACTGAATTTGTCATAAAAAGCGGTTGATTAACCGTAGCCATACAAACAGACATTGAACAGCCTTGTCCATGTTGCCTATTGTGTGACGACCTCAATGCTTCTATCCATTTTTTTAGAATCGATGATCCTGGAATTGTTTGTTCAGTACGGATTGGCCGATTGTATTTCCTCTTTGGGTTCTATCTGCTTCGAAGACTTTGGAGCGCGTCTACTGCCTTCTGGATAGTAAGTTAGTTTCGTCACAGATGATTGAGACACGCAGACGACCTTCGTGTTGCAGTTGGTCCTTGCTCGAGTGAACCAATTTGTAACCATTTTGTAGAATAAAATTTAAGCCCAGGTGACATCTCGGTCTGGATCGAGTAATTGGAGCGACAGGCAACGAACCCGTATTGATAAATCATTTGTAAATACGGATTAGATTATTTATTTAAACCTATCCAATACGTTTTCATATTCAATATTTGTAGACTTGTTCTTGTCGGCAGTTTCAACCCGCCTGATGGCATCCCGGATTCCGGCATTCTTCTGCCTTTCCTTGATGTCTTTTTGTTTTTGGAAATTCTTGGCCGTAGTCGATCGCCCTCGCGCTTTTCTTTTGAGATGGGCTCCTTCAACTGCCTCTTCATTATCCTTCTGGATAAATCTCAGTGTCATTATATCACAAGTACAACAATCCAACATACAACTGCTGCAGATGATTCATTGGGTTTGCGAACAGTCCCGATAACATTGCGATCAAGAGTGATCATATCAGGCTGGATCTTATCAAGAAGTTGCTTGATTTCAGCTTCACGTCGTTGCGACTTAGTCTCGAACGGGTTCGCCTCGAATGCGTCGAAGTTGGCTTCAGCAGCACCAGGTATCACTATGGACGACAATCCATTGCTATGACCCAGACCACAAACATCTTGAAACGGGCAAAACTTGACTTGGTTGATCTATTCCACTAAAATCAGTCGCGAAGTGACATGTTAGTCGAAATAACGTTGACAGATCAAAACATCAAAAATAATTGAAAAGTAATAAGCCTTCCACGAGAGATATAGACGAATACAAGCGAGAATAAAACACAGATACATTCGATCGCTGAAGCATATGGGTCATGTATAGTGTCTCGTCTTTGTATATTTGAACACGACCATTGATTCCTACAAAGATCCAAACAGTTCAGTTCTCGTCACGATCCTTGAATGGCTTCGCATCTTACCTAATGCCATCAACCCCGTTTGTGAAATATCAATGGAAGAAGCTGGGGCGAATGTTGGCAATTCGTAGACGAGCTTATAGTTTCGAAGATCCCAGATAGCGACCCGACCTTCAGCTCCCGAGGTCGCCATTGTGTATCCGTTATTCGCCACCTTCATTGCCTGAACGGCACCTGCAATCGACATCCTCAGAAACCCAGCAGGCATTATGAACCGGTCTCGTGACCTTTATGGCAGAGAATCGTAGCAGCTGCTGATGACATGTTCGGCGTCCAAAGAGTCACCACACCTACATGGCACTTGATATTAGATCGAGACGCCCTTCAACGATCATTACCGCAAACAACAAAAAACAAGAAACAACTTTCACATCAATAGCTAAGCAGGGCATAAAAGTTGTTTAAAAACGAGGTTATCATAATGGAGAAAGAACCTTGAGAATGACCAACATGTACAACAGCATTCTGTGGATTATGTGTCATAACATGGGTCTCGCCTTTCTTTGTTCGATGTTCAGCTACAACAGCGCCAGTTGATGTATCTTGATATTTCAGTACCTATCAAATACAGGATGAGTGATGATCCAGAGCCAGCTGCTTCATCATGCTACATACACCAGCCTTTCCAATAGAAACCAGCAGGAAATGGAACGGCAGGAAATCCAGCCGAGTGGGTTCGATGTGATTCCGAAGACAATGCAATTCGATGCCATTGTTGTCATAGATGTAAACGTATTTCTTCTGAGCTACGGCCGCCATTGTATGGTTATGAAGATATCTGTAGGCAATGGCATCAGCGACAATGAGGACATCGTAGGCAGGCCGACTCACTTGACGTCACGAATCGTCTCTCGAACCAAGATCTCGGATTCGAGCTTGAACGATCCCCATTCGAACATGGAGATGTGTCCTTTACGACCACCAAGGATCATATGAGACCCATTCCTGGAATAATCGAGACTGTATAGACCAAGCTCAAGCGACAAATCGAAGATCTGATAACAACGAGAGCGTTCAGAGATAAGAGTCTTCATGGAGGCGATTCTCCAACCTTATCGGCATTCTGGGCATCGATGTGATCACCGAGATCGGCCTGGCGAACTTGGAATGTTTTTTCGGCGCCTTCCGTCTCGATAAAACTGGACGACATTTAGTTTGCATTATGGAAGGAGAGAACGGATCTGTTACAGACCCGGCCTTCTCAGTGAGCATGAGCTCAGCCAGAACAGCTTTGGCATTGGCATTCTGAGCTTTAGCATCGAGCTGCTTCAGATTGGCCTTGACCTTCCTGTCCGGGATTGCTTTCAGCTCCTAAGAGGAGATCAGAATGAGTAGACAATCATCGTCGAGCAGATAACCTTTTTGGTCAGAGTATCGCCATATTTGTATTTTTCAGCAAGATGACGTCGTCGAGCCTTTTCTGCCGACGATAATTCCGGAGTTTGCCTTTTAGCCTTGCTAGTTTTTTTGGATTCAAATCTCAAGCTGGTGATGCAGCCGGTAAAATCTACGTTGGAGACAGTCATAGCAAAACGTTCAACGTGGTCTAATCTAGGTAGTCGATTTTCTTGGGATTTTCCTGTCGTTGAGTTTAGAGATGACCGGAACTAAATCCGTGGCGGACCCCGCAAACTTTTTGAAAAATGTTTTCTTTCTTGTCCCAGATGATTGTGTTTGGCAGATAGATAAGCAGGTTCTGTATTATCTTATTTCTGAGAACATGACGACATGGTAGATACAGTAATGTTTATTCTCAAGTTAGCACAGTTATCTCTGACTGAAACGCTGAATTAATTTGTACAGTATTCGAATACCTCGTTTCAATGTCGGCTCTTGTAGTTCGAATCGGATTTCTGTAGTTCCTATTACAATTTGATCTCCTGGTTGTAGACTGCAATACTGCACACGACGACCGTTCACAAGCACTCCCACCGATGAACCTAAATCATACAGCTCCATATCTGCAAACCGCTGTTCAATGTCAATCAGCGAATTGTTAAAAACAAACTAACGTTCGTTGCCATATGCTAGTCTTATATGTGATCTGGAAACGTGCTTATCGTTAATAACGAGATCATTGCTGGGATCTCGGCCAATCGTCACTGACGACTTTTCAGGATCCAGAAATACGGTCTGTAGGCGCTCGCCTTTTAGCGTCACAACCAGGGCCAGTTTCATGGATTCATCTATAACGGTTGTGTTGGTGCCCTGTTCGAGGATGCACTAAAAATCTCACTGACTGTCGAAATTCGATTCATTGATGGAAATTTGCAATTGATCTTGGACGAAATTGCGGAATCCTTCTGATGATCGGATATGCTCTAAAACTGTTTCGAAATGTTCTTGCAATGCCTGCATTGGTGAGTTTTAGAATTACAGACAGTGCTGGAGAATTCTAGTACCTTCTCTAGAC
This sequence comes from Polymyxa betae, assembly GCA_003693705.1. Taxonomy (NCBI): domain Eukaryota; phylum Endomyxa; class Phytomyxea; order Plasmodiophorida; family Plasmodiophoridae; genus Polymyxa; species Polymyxa betae. The sequence continues at coordinate 37,209 of RBZT01000328.1, forward strand.
CATCAAATATATTAGTTGGTATTATATCGTCTTCTGCCTTAGATTCGATCTCAGATAAGACCAGATGTGACACATTGGCAATCCTTTCTTGCGCTTTCGGGCAGATGTACTTCTTTACTATGTTTCTGATATCGTTCTTATCGGTTAAACTTGTATTGCTTAATTGCGTCAGGCAATTCAGCATATTGCGGTCGTCGCTGGAAGCTGCAGGAGCGATTTTGAAGAATGCTCAAACACAGGGTTGTAACTTACTGATGAGCCTATGAAATCCTTGAATTGCAGATTGGCTTGAAATTACCTCAGCAAATGTGTATCCTTGGCTTCGTAAATCTATAACATGCTGAAGATATCTTGAGATGTCATGCAGAAAACCATAATCCGGCTGAGTATCGTTAGGGATGAGCATCTCTTCCATTTGATGTTGCTTATTGGCAATCGATATGCTTTTCCACATTGTCGAAAAAGTGCTTAACTTTTTATGATGGCGAGGGCGACCGTTTTCACCGACAGGTCGTTGGTTTCCAGCATTACTGACGAAAGTTACCTCGTCGATGGTCTCTTGTATCGCTGCAATCAAATCAGATGCATTCCGACAAGGAGTGAGTATGGCGAACCGAAGAACCATTCGCATAATGATATCGCATGTCTCGCCGTGATAGTTACTCGTCGGATCGGCGCTTCCAACATAAAACTCCATTGACCACTTCGGATACGGCAATCATCGAAACGTATGGAGGCGGTTGTCAGTGGGACGAAGGATTCCGGTCTTAATGAATTCGACGATCGAAACCAGTATCTACGAAGCCCATTTAATGCGAGAGCAAGAGATACTTTTGAATCCATAAAAAGGGTAATAAGAAGGATAAAGTGAAAAACTAACAGGGTTTGGTCATATAAAACCATGAAATAGGAGGTTGGCTCGATAACAATGCCTTTGATATTCTCATCTATGGTCACTAAGCCCTGGAACTTCTTCGAACTTGAGGCCAACATTGATGAGGCAACGCTAACCATTCCCTGGGACTTTATTGGCTGGATCCAAGCACAAGCGTGATCTTCTGCTTACCGCGTTTTCTAGAGATTGCAGTATGCAATCAATATGATAGCATTGCAAGAACACTTGCTTTTTTATAATGGGCTGGACTTGGGTGGCAGCAATCAGTTTGGCCTGCCACATTTCATCGCCTAAGGCGCGACGTAACTGTTCTTGAACGGATCTTAAAAACACCTGCTTCTCGGCAACTGATGGGAATCGGCACATAATGATCTGGTCGGCAGTGACTATCTTGAGAACATTTTCAAGCAATTCACGTCGGGAGAATGCACCGTATTCTTTTCTTTCCAACTGGTGCTTTTCTGTTAATATCCCGCTGTCAGCTGCATGCAAGGCTTGAATGTTTATGTAGTCTTCTGGGTCGATAATAAACGCGATTGGAAAACCTCCCAAAGGCTCAGGGTCAGATTGCGATATCTGATATGTGAGATGGATTCCATTGACCTGAACCCAATATTGGCTCCATTCCTAAGCAAACGAGTAAGCACAAACTGAATCCGTTTGAGCAGGATTCTGTTCCGTACTTTTGTGAACGAGAACCCGAGGCCAGATTGTAATTGTATTTCGCCTTGGTAAACGCTCGTAGAGCTCGATTTCGACGTTGACTGTATTAGATTAAAAAACAATTCTATAAGCTTGGAAGGCCTACTGATGATGGAACTGTTCGTAATGTGGTGATTGCTGATGCTGAAATCGGAATGTCATAACAACGCCAAACTTGAGTTAAGCGGTCAGATACCGATGTTTTCGCCAATATTGCTGATAGCTCCACGGGCTCCAAACCTCGGCCCAGAGTTCGCTACTATATTAGTGAGATGATCAAGGTCATCCAGATCAATGTCATCTCTCGCCCAAGCTTGCAGTTGCTTCAACATAACATCTCCTAACGACGGCCTATCAACTTCATTTGCAGCTATCCACGACAACTCAGAAAAAACCGGCGACGCCGACCGCCTCCTGTACCTTGCAGACACGCGACATTAAGGGAATATCTTTTAAGGCGTTATGACAATGGCAGCAGCGATGGGATGACCCAGATGTAACATTATACTGAGCTCATATGTAAAGACCCACATTGAGGAGGAGCCGCTGGCCCGAAGTCATTTCACCTTTCCAGCGACAATTGGCAGTGAAAATCTTATCATAAAGAATAAATCTTCAGTAAAAATGGACATGACAAAACCTAACAGTGAAGTGAACGATTTAGGTGACGTCTAGGGGTCTCCCAATGGGACAGTCCTTGCTGTTGAACCGAAGCTACACTCATTTTACTGCGTAAGAGATGGAGGGGCTGCGCACACAAACGAGTGACATGGACGGTCAATTATCACAACTCTTTAATTGTTTGAAGAAACTTGTCGTCCAAGTTGAATGAAGCTGCATCTGATCAACGATCTTCGCTTGCCTCATGTTCGGGACAGCTTATGTCGCCGCTTGTGACGTTCTCGCTGATCCGGCTAGCATCTCGGAGCAAAGATGGCATGCATATCGCGTCTTGCTGGACGTATTGGAACCGCACAAACATATTTGGTGCCAATACGCAGAATCAGCGAAGTTTTTATGTGGCCTGTTGGAATTCCCTAGCTCTGATTTATGGAAACGATTCCAGTTTCTTTTACGGTCGATGACTTGCTACGAATGTGTTGCTGCCTGGTCCGAATGCATTAACAGTATGCAGGTTTCTATGTCACCAAAGCCTCATTAATAATTTCTGCTAGAGTTTCTGCAGGGCCTTTCGAATAGGTTCGAAGATTATTCTATCGAAGTGTTAGAATCGCAAATGATAAAAGCCGACCTCACTCGGCTGAAGTCGTTACCTGTGGATTTCGCTGCATTCGAACTTCTTCGACGTCCTCATCTGGCTCGAAATCGCGACTTAAATCGAATCTTATGTCTGTTTGTCGAAGAAAGTGCCCATACTCCGGCAGGGACCAAGTCAATGGTCCTGAAAAATGGCAAGTTGGCTCCAATGGTGTATCTGTTCTGTCTACATCCAAGAGCGGTTGTTCGATCTTGGTGCCAAAGCTTGGTTCGAGCTCGTTCTGGAGACAGCGCGTCCCTTGATGGCCTATCTTCTAGCTCTGTCAATGAGATCCTTTTTATTCTTTCGAAGAATTTATTCGAGGATCTTCACGATGCCCAAGCTTCTGATTTCTTTCTGTACAATTTGGCCACATTTTGGAGCGGATTAAACTTCTTACTGGACATCACTCCTGAGGGGGCTCATGCTGTTACTGCCACTAGGTTCTTATCTTCAAAACCTGGTGTATTTTTGGAAAAATTATTGTCGCATTCGCGGCTCGTAACAGTTAACGGAAATGGTTCATATAGCAGCCTATCTGAAAATGTTCCTGAAAACATATTGTCTCCTACGCTGTCTTGCCTACAATGGTTTATGTTGAATGCGTCCAAAATTTTTTGGGAAAAGCGAACAACAATTGGTCCAGCGATTCTTGCGGATATACTAAGGAAAGGGGCACTTTATGCCACCAGAAGTCTGGAAGCGCTTTTTGACGCTTCTTATGAAGCTTTAAAAATCATCGATGTTATTCCCATCTTTGCTATGTCTTTGCCTGAAGCTGGAAGGCACGACTATATTGGCTCCACTGTCCGATTTTTGCTGCAAATCGTCTCCAAATTTCGCTCTTCGCAAAAAGTGGTAGTTTCTCTAAAAATACGTACTTGGAGTGCGATCTTCAAAATTATTCGATGCTCATTTATGATGAATTCGAACGCAGCAGCGATTCTTTGTTCTGACGCATGGGCAGCGCCTACTGCTGCCTTCGCTTGCGCTGATTTCTCGGACAGATTCACAGACTTTCTTGAACTCTGTTCCGATAATATCAGGACCATGCTGATTTCTGACGCTATTGAAGCCTGTCGAATCGCCCTACATTATGATGTGAACAATTTGAAGAAACTCTTCATTCCGGATGAATCTCCTTCTTTCGCTTTAGATGATAAGCAAAATCGCGTTTTCATTTCTGCTGGTCTGTGGATGCGTCTTTCGACGTCTTATAAATCCAGCTCCATTCCAAGTCAATTACTTGAAATATTATTATCTGCAGCGTTTCAGTCTATTGCCATTCCTCCGTCTTTTGTTGCTCTTGGATTTGATCAGCCCGATGATGTTATCTGTGCATATAAGGCAGTTCGATTGTCGGCTAAAACCGTTCTGCAATCGCTCTCATCTCATCCTGAATTGATACAGAGATTTGCCGATTCCCGGGCAAACATTGCCGGATTATTTCTGCTTCTATTATCATACCGCGATTCATCCTCCTTTATCAGCGAACTGCTTCGAAGGGAAGTGCAATCAAAGTTGGCGTTAAGTGAGAAACCGAACTCGGTCAACGACTGCCTTTCTCTTTTGTATCAACATCAGCCATCTCAGATCTTGGCGCTTTATCTTCAATGCTTCGAGTTTTGTACAAATCCCACTATATTTCACAGCATTGAAAAACTCGTAAAGAGTCCTGCTAATTTACCTGAATCTGCTGGGGACTTTCTCGGCGACCTTCATCCCTCCATTTTCTGGCTCGATAGACTTCTTCACCTTTTCACAGATCGCTCGGAGGTTTTCTTTTCACTGGATTCAGATTCACTCTGGAGGCTCTTTTTCGTTTTGATTGTGAGCTGTATTGGATTCCATGTGTTACCAGAATTTGATCGTACATTCTCTGCTCTCTTTGATATGGGGCTGACTCTCATATCGCTGAAGCCCGCCTTTTTAACATCATTTCGAGAGTTCTTCAAACTGTGGCTCCGAAAACGGGACTCTATACCTTCTGGAACGAGGCGACGTTGGTTCCAATTCGTTCGCTCTTACATTAGGCAATTTCCAAATGAGAAAGAAGCCGCTCGCTCTGTGCTTCTCAAATATCACGACGATGCATTCTGGTTACACCGAACAGGACTGTCGGATCAAGCGCAACGAAATTATTTAGCAAGTTTGGCACCATCACTATTCAAGGAGTCTTCAAGCAGTCAACAAATGCCTCACTCCACCAAATTGTCTATAAATCCACATGGGTCGAGTAGCATCTTACATCATCTGCCTGCGGTATCTGTTGATAACAGTAGGCGTGACGTTGGAACGCCGTTAAAGCATACTACCGCTTTATCCAAGTCTCTTTCATCTATTTATACAAGTTCCAGCTCCGTTGCAAACTCCAAGATGATTCATGTTCGATTGGGTTCGGTTTCTAAGCCCACACGGCATTTGTCTTCACAATCCTCTATATCTCAGTATTTCCAAAATTGTTTAACAGCTACTGAAGACTCCAAGGCCAACCGGTTACGAGCAGGGTTTCAGTCGTTACGGGATGATCCAGAGTTTTCTAAGCGCTCCAATGTCATTAAGAGCATCAGTGCCAAACCCTTGACAACGGTGAAATCATCATCCGCTTTGAAGCGACGCACAGCCTCTGGGAAGCCTGGTGTCTCAACAGTAACAGAGAGCTCTATTTCCAAAATTGAAAAACTGCCTGTGAGATCGTTAGGGCATTTCCTGAATATCGTCCTCGATTGGTCGCTTTCAGATGTGACAGGCGAAGCGCTTCCAAAACAGCTCTCTGAAACAATGATGGACCCTTTACCAAAAGGTTTTCATTCTTTTATTGAATATCGGAAAGCATTCGGGTCTTTGTTATTAGAGGAGACGCGCGCCATGATTCAAGGCGATTATGGGTCGAGTCGTGATATAAAGCCGAATCTTATTGTTAAGCAAGGACTGGATACGACGCCTCATCCGTCCTTACCTGGCTCTCTACTGCTATGCTCTCCTGCAGAAGTCCCAGAAAATCAGCGCCTTTCTGAAAACGATTTGCTTTTGCTCTGGCCCATTTTGGACGATCCCGATTTTTCCGATATTCCTTCGAATGCTGTTTTCGGCATGGTCGATGGCCAATCGAATTCGACCAGGCTCTTGATTCGAGTAACCCGCTTCCTGTCGACCGACCCGCGATTTAGACACCAGCTGGGATTTGTTCGAATATCGTCACTGGTTACTGCTCAGCGTATGGCTCGGGCGTTAGAATCAGTTGCTCGTCTTCGGCTCGGACCAGCACTCGTACTGGGTCAGCAAGAATCAGCTGCGTTAGAAACGTCGTTCGATATTGATAATGCTGCTCTCTCTGGTTTGAATACCAGCCAGAAAACAGCTATAAAGCATTGTATGTGCTCTAAAGATCCTGTAGTGCTGTTACAAGGTTCCATTGTGCTCTCGTCGTTGTCGTTCTTGATCTTATTTCAGTTTAGGGCCTCCCGGAACTGGCAAATCAACTGTTATTATAGCACTGATCAAGGCCTTACTACAAAGGAGTGTGAACAGGAATGCTCACCAACTCGGTCAAGGCTGGATGAAGGGCGAGTTCGATTCCAGGCATATTCTGCTGTGCACTCCATCGAACGCCGCTGCTGATGAACTAACGAGCCGACTTGTTGCAGCTTCTATTCAGGTTATAGTGATGCTGTATTCCTGGTGCTCACTCCATAATTGCTATTTTCAGGCGGTCCCGGATGGCACTCAATATCCTGTTATTAGATATGGCAGTAATGTGACATCGGATGTGTTTGCAGAATCTGTGTCGTTGGATCGGCTCGCTTCCGCTACTCAATCAGCTCAGATTCGTTCTGGGTCGCAGCACAATCCGACTGCAGTACAACCTGCTGGAATTGATCGAAGGAGTGTGCAGGTTTGTCGTTTTTATCTCGACCAAGTTTCCTTCTTGGTTTACATGCTGTAGGAATTGCGAGAAAGATTGTTATCAGAAGCCAATGTCTTAGTCTGTACGTTGTCTGGTAGCGGGGCAGCGTTGATAGGCAATATCCCACATACTTTCCAAGTTGTTATCGTTGACGAAGCCGCTCAAGCTCATGAGATTGAGACTTTAATTCCTCTACAGTATTGCTGCCGAAAGCTGATTCTTGTTGGTGACCCAAGACAATTGCCTGCTACAGGTGAATCTCGCTATACCTGCAGTATGTTGTAGCTTATTGGCTGTTTTAGTACTGTCAACATACGCTGGGAAATTCGGTCTGAACAGATCTATGTTTGAACGTCTTGAAAGTGTCATTCAGCCTGTTATGCTGACTGAGCAGTATCGTATGCATCCTGAGTTAGTCGTATCATTCACTACTTGACATGTTTTGATTTCTGTTTAGCATATGCTTGTTCCCTTCACAGCAATTCTATAATGGCCGTGTCATAACCGCTGGTATTGAGCGCTCGGTTCCCATTCACAGCAACTCCTTCATCCGGCCTTATCTATTCTTCAACGTTGAAAGCGAGGATTACTTGGTACATTGCAGCGGTTTTCCGTTTCGTCATTTAAAAGACGAATAGGTTAAATTTTCGCGAAAAAATGTGACAGAAGCTGAATTTGTCGTACACTTGCTATGTCATATTGAACGTACTGTCGCCTTGTACGGGATGGCTCGACCTTCAGTTGGCATTGTGACTCCTTACCAAGCGCAAGTTCATGAGATTCGATACCAAGTTAGAGATTCTTTCCACTATGTGCTCATTTTAAATTTTCATTCAGGCACAGTCAGTAATGAAACAGCAACCCGATGTAAGGACTATCGACAGTTTTCAAGGCCAAGAACGAGATATTATTATTATCTCTGCAGTTCGTGCATCTCCGGAAAAGGAGCAGTATAAAGGCCTCGGTAATACTGGCAATGTTTGAATTTAACAGTGGTTTGAAAACAGTTTAGGATTTCTTGCCGATAGTCGACGTCTCAATGTAGCCTTAACTCGTGCCAAGCTGTATATAGAAGTCATTCTGTAGTCTTTTAGTCTGAAAACCCTTTTAGGTGCTGCCTTGTTGTCGGATCAGCTAGGACGTTATCTGATTCCGTTTCGGTTTGGAGAGATCTCATCACGAATGCAAAGGAAAGAAACTGCCTTATTTCTGTTCCTCCAAAAGTCAGATGTTCACAGAAAACTTCGTACTTTTATTTATCGTATTGCGTTCTGTAGGGCTTTCAGGAATTTTTGCAGCAATCCAATGGGGTTTCCAACAGGTCATTTCCAGGTTCGTTTGAGGCAGTTCGTCAACAAGCTGGCTCGAAAAACACGAAGTCAAGACCTGGACCTGGCAGCGGTCATATTCCACGAGGACGTCAGAGCGTTCCAGAACCCAGAGGTCAAACGCCAAATCGGGTCGATAACTTCAGAGCACCAGCTTCTGTTCCAGATCGGAGCTTTTGTCGTGAGAGAAATCCGGATTCCGAATGGCTCGATCGCCCAAAGGATTCAGCTTCCGGACGTCTGGAAACATCTGGGGATTTCAATCCTAACAGAGAAAGACTAGGGTTGTCGCCAAACCCAAGGCGAAGAGTTCTTCAGCGTAAGCGATTTCATCACGCTGCACCTGATCCTTCAGCTATTAAACGACAAGCATCGTCGCAATCGGGTTTGCATGCAATTCAACGGCCTTCATCAGCTGCACAGACAACCCATACTGATCAGCAAACAGCACATCAAAAGGACATGAGTCGCGATAATGTCACGACCGTATTTCAAAAATCAACAGCCACATTGGCGCTGGATGACATTCTTGGCGCCATGTGAAAGTCAGTGTCTTAAATCTATATTTACTGAGTGGTTAAATGCTTATTTATCAATCGTTATTATTGTATCTTCTGTAAATTTATGCTTGATCGAAATTGTTGCATATGCCCCTCATGCAAACTTTGCAGAAGGCAATGCGTTTTTTATATGGGTAGCTTTGACAGGTTGCATGAGAATCATGGAGACGACAGCACCGATTGCTACCAAGGCACTGATTGCCAACGTCACTAATGTCCAAATCCGATATCTGGCTGTGCTATCATAAACCTTCAGCAATAATGTCAGAGCTTTACGCAATACAAAGGTTTTATGGTAGTAACGACCGTATTATCATCGATGTCAGTCTCTCGAGGCGCAACGGCAAAAAATACAATTGTACCGGCAATTGCACAAAACGCCAGTGCACCGAATAATCTGGCAGATAGTCAGATTACAGTTCTTAGTCGCATGGAACAATTGGTACCCTGGAGTTTCTGATCGCGAACCTAGAAAGGCGACCAGGCCAGATAAACCGATCACAAGCAAGATTGTAAAGATCCCAACCCCGACGCCGGCGATCATGCTGCTTCGGTTCTTATAAACATTAACATCATATAGACCGAAGATTGACAACAAGATTGAGTGAAACTGAATCGTCACACAGCTTTCTTTTGCTATGATGAACGATACGAACCGAGAATGCTGCAACCAAACATGAACGTGAGCAATGATAATACTATCAACATACAGAGGCATGAACATGACGGCAGTCCTCGACTGCTAAGAATGACGAATACTTGTTGGGTGCGGACAACGGCGAACAATGTCAAGCCAAAGGCGAAGAAGACATCGGTAAGCATCTGCTCGATCGTCAATTGGACACCATCCATAATAGTACCCTGATTACAGAATCTGCAACAATTATGTTATTCATTCATCAATTCTTGAGAACTAATCCGATGGGCAAACTGTCGATTTCTGACATTTTATTCTGAACTGGGAATTGGTTCCTGAGCTGCTTTAGGGGCAATGTCGACTCGTCTTTGTGAGAAATATTCCCTCTGGGCTTTATAGAACTTGATGAGTTGCTCATGAAACGCCAGAATATCCTCCAAACCTGTGCTTCGTTATCATCTCATCTATCATGTTCAGAGTAATATTGAGAACTACCTCGTTGTTTTCGCAGTCTGCTTCCAAGCTGCTTTATCAGCCTAGGATACAGATCCTCTGCCAAACATCGGGCATTTCCGACCATTGCCCCGCCTTGCGCCTCGACGATTTCGGGTGCTTTGGACGCCGACGCCAACTGCACCAAATATTCTTCGAAAAGATTTCGAACTCCATTGATCGCAATCGGTAATAGATCGTTGACTGTCGGGTCGAATAGCCCTGGGTTCAGCACGACCAGCTTCATGTCAATGATGTACTGGTGAATGATATCGTACAATATACGAGCGCTTTTCGTGATATCTAGCTGTTCATAATAAGCGATAAGCATAGAATAAGAGATTCACAGGCCTTACTTTGTCCGAGCCTTTGTCTGCATAATCAGCATTGTTAGCTTGTCTAATCCAAGCTTGTTCAACGACCCAGTTCTCTGCGCGAACCGCCCTAGTTATGGCTTGACGAGCATTGGATAAGAACAGTCGTAAAGCAGATCTCTACAAAATTTAGATCCTGTTGAATGAGAAGACAGACCGGTCGACCTACAAGATCATCAATGAAGAACCTCTCTAGGACATATGCGAGCTTAATGCCTTGCTTTTCTAGCACTTTACAGGCAAGAATAGCGAGATGAATACACTGACAGGCAGTACGAAATGGGGTGTCAGAACGAAACACCTATTAGAACTGATCACTAGGTGAAACCAACTTCTGCATTCAATAAACCTGATATCGAACGGTATTGCAGTAAACATTCAGCTCAGTAAACGCCCAGGTGAAGAAACACGAATCGCGAGAAGGATCGCGAAATATTCGCTTAAATTCAACCCATGCCTTTCCAATGGAAGAAAAGACAGTACCGGAAATGTCGGTGATCAGAGAGATCAGATCTCCCGTTGAGCGATTCTGAGCTGTTGCAAAATCAAATTCATGCTCAATCAGTTCCAACTCATACATACATTGAGCAGTTCGCATCTCACAGCTTCTTTCTTCAAAGAACAAAGCCAGAGATTTATCTAAACATCCAAGACGAATCATGTAGGTTAGATAGCGTCTCCTCTCATTTAGCTTTAACGATTGATTCTAAGCCGCATTCATTGTAGGGAGAAACGGATCGACCCAAGCAAATACCTGAAAAATTTCGCAAGATAAATCGATAATTTTATCTTTTTCGAGATTCAGCATTTCTTTGGCAGCTGCAGCATCGTCAGTTCCATGCTCGAGCTTCTTGTAAGCTGATTCGATCACTTCAGTAGCTTGTTCAAGTTTTCTCTCATATCGAAGCAAATTTAGTTCTTCAGCGAGCTCATTGATGAATGCGACATAGGGTTGCTGCTTTTTGTTCAGCACATTTTTGTTCGCCGAGCTCTCTTCAGCATCTGGGACATTAATTCAGATCAGAACGTGAGCACCAGGAATCCAATCACCAGAGTTCATATTTTCAAATGTGTTGATGTCCTGGAGCTTCTTCAGAGAAATTTTATACTGGCTTAGAGCAGTGTGTAAATTCGATAAATCGGCTTCGATATCTGTAAAAACAATTAACAAGCTGTAAGCAACCGCAATTGATATTTCGACTTTCAATCTCTTGTGATGTATGAATAAACATCTGGTAATGATCGGTGACAAATGTTTTCAAAGCGCCGCTTAACAGTGCTTTCCTATTAGCAAGCTCCTGTTTGTGAGCTTGTTCGTTCTTGTTATGACCAACACGACGTTCTAGATACAATTCCAGTTTGAACGACGCCATCCCGAATAGCTCCAATGTTGATCGTAGATTGACGACCGATGCAGTCTGAGCTGTATCTGCCTCGCCTACACCATTGTCTTTCTGGTCATCGATCCGCTGGGTGTCGCGTTTCCTATGCATAGCTACCGAAGACCAGAATAAGAGCACCGACCGCTGGTGTTAACGTGGGCATACTTTTGGGTCCTCGGCGAAACACGTCGACTCGGTTGGCGACCGCATCGGAGCGCATGGAGATCGTCACCGACGTTAAACGTCTCTGATAGCAGAAATGGCGAATAGCGAAGTGATGTAATGTTACAGGGTTTATGATCTCCTCCTTCTTCGTACAACTTGAAGATCAGCAAACAGTATCATAGATGGCTTTCCAGCCCATTCGTTTGTCCTTTACCACCAGCCGGGGGCGCCTTCCAAAATTGTTCATTTCATCGCACTTTATGATAGTAAATCATTCTGAGCTAGAAACGGTCTCTGGACATCAACGTTTAACTGTAGCAGAGCCGAATTCATATTATAATAGAGAGTTCGAACAAGTATGTGCTTCTAGTTGCCGCTCTCTTTCACCTAATAAGCACAAGAAATCGCTCAACCATTATTGCTTGAAGGAGAACGTTAATTTGTATAAGAACTGATGTAAAGTGTAGTCAGTAGGTGTAGTTAGAACATTAGATGTTGCCACCCCAATAGATTGAAAACTTTTCAAAGTGAAATATCGCACTTTTCCACTGAATCGTCTCAGACAATGTATTCGGGTTTAGGAGATGATGCCGCCAAGCCGCTCAGCCCCCATGGCCGTCCACAAGGTATCTTTGTGCTGTAGACCCAGCAACCGTTCGTGACGTTGTCACCAGAAGAAGATCAGCTCGGGACGGATGATGACGATTTTCCTGTCGGGCAGATGACATCGTCCTGTGGGCTCGATGCAGAATCCATCTTCATTAACTGAATGATTTTATGCAGATGACCCGCCAAAGAATGATTCATCGAAACCCGGCCCAAGCCAGAACTCAATCCGGGACGGATTTGTCGCCGCCATCAACCCCAACGCTAGCTTCTGGAAGCTGGATTTTTATCGCTCGTTTTTTGACACTGATGACCAACAGGCTCGTTCAATGTTAGAATTAGGTGTTTAAATTGAACGAGTATGATAGGTGGCAACTCGGTTGTTGCGAGCTTTGAATCCGAAAGGACTTCCAATCTATGCTGATCAGAGCCTAACAGCTGACGTTGAGTCGGGTGCTAAAGCACAACCAGAACTCTGCGGTTCGGGTTTATAGTTTTAGGAATTATATTAAATGTTTTTTAGGGCCATTCTGGGTGGTAACCACACTGATTATTCTGTTAGCGATCCTTGGAAATCTCTCGACCTATCTGCTATCAGATACGGTCAGTAATCCCGATGTTAAAAAGCTTGTCATTGCCTCGGTTGGTGTTATCGCTGTTGAAGTATTCTACGCTTATTTGATCGCGTCTTTAGTCGATTCTATATTCATTCTTTGCTCTGGTTCCGACCATTATGTGGTTCTTTATTCGCCGTCTGGAGGCCAGCTTTACCCTCACCGAGCTTATCAGCGTTTATGGGTATTCGTTAACGGTTTTCATTCCAGCCAGTGTACGTGTGGCGGTTTCTCTGATCATCAGTTGGATTTGACTTTCACAGATGTTTTGCGTGTTGAATGTTGAGTTCCTGCGCTGGATTATAATCGCGGCTGCCTGTTTGCTATCATGTCTGGTCGTGTTCAAACATATAACCAGCCGGATCGTGGATGAATCATTGATTAAGCGAGGCGTGTTCATTGCCCTGCTTGTGGTTCCACATCTTTGCTTAGCTATTTATATGAAAATTGAGCACTTTTCTTAAGAACATAAATTTTATAAGGTTATGACGTCTTTAGCGTTCAACTCGTAATGGGCTCCATTGTTGTCTGAGCCGTAGTTGTTATCATTTTGGAGATGCCAATCGGATTGCCTTCATTGACTTGACCCGCGTATTTCGTCCTAATCTCAAGAACTCGTTTCTGTGTGGCGTAAAGACAGGACTCTAAGCAGGTGCTCTGATGCTCGAATCTATTCAAGTTTCCACCACATCCACCCCATTGGAAGGGAACGCATTCGCCCTGTTCAGTGGAGAAAGCATAGCGCTGGAAGTCACCCGTACAAATACCTGGATCGGGCTTTGCTGTACAGTATTCGTAAAAGGGGTCGTTAAACGGTAAGTTCATCATCATCTCTCGCACATAAGCTCGCTGCTGCTTTTTGTCATCTTCGTCTTCGCTCTCTTCGTCCGCTTGTTTATGATCTTGAGTTGTGCCGTTATCAGTTTGGTTTGGCGTGTTGCTGTATGATTCCTTATTGTGGTCAGTGTTTTGACCTTTCATTGCTCTTTGTGATCTATCGTGCTGCTGTTCGCCAACATCTGTGTCGTTGTCTTGTTCCGAAAGAGCTTCAAAATCTATTCCCTTGTCTGATGCAGTTGCCAAATCGATCAGGTCACTTTCTTCATCATTGGCATCAATAAAGCCCGGATTCTGCAGTAGTAGGAATGCAATGCATAGATATGCAATAGCAGCGCCTGATTGATAGTATCCCATTTGGTCCTGTGTTTTCCAAGTTTGTCCATCACTGCATTCAGGCCCTGTGACTATCCATTGGCTACTGCTACAAGAGATACGGGAGTCAGAATTATTGAACATTATCTGAAAAGATATCTTTATACAAGGGATCTTTGAATGTCGAGACTGTCCATCGCGCCGTGTTAACTTTTATTCAAGATCTCCAGCAGCTATGGTCCTATGTTGGCTGTTTCAATTTGATATTTGGAGCTTTCTATTTTAAATTTTAAGATATCTAGATCAGAAGAAGAAAAGGACAATCCTCTTCGTCAATCGAGAGAATTTGAAACCCTTCTGAGAATGAGGACTTGCTGGCCGCTCCAGGTCGGAATGTAAACCTTTCCGTCCATGATCCTTTTTGAGCCTTTAGGCTTTTTGCATCCTCTTTTTTCCAATCAAAACCTTTCGGATCTTGAGCTGAATTTCAGAATTAACACATTTGTTGTGAGCTATAAAGTCAACTCAACCTTCAACAAGCTGATCGTTCACATAATTCCTAGTAATTATCTCTCCGTTTGATAGGGAAATTACAGCCCGCCCATTTCTCAAGAAATCAATGAATTCACCCTCGAATGACGTCCCATCGGCTAGGCGGCAGATTGCCTTGCCATTCAGCTTTCCGTCTGGGAGCAACACTTTACCAAAGCATTCGATTCCGCATCGATTACGATTACCAATCCATTGACCCTCGATTGAGACTTTGGCATGAGCATAAAGGAATTTGCCCGAGCCAGTACGACGTCCTTGGACCCAATCGCCATCATACACGTTCCCGTTCTGGTATACCATGACACCGTTTCCATTGGCAACATCCTCCTCCCAATTGCCTGTATAGTCAGATCAATCCAGAGCGGACAGAGCTGTCTGTACTTCACGAACCGATGTACCTTCTCCTGCCAAAATTCAGCGCACCGAACCCAGATCGAGCTGATCGCAGGAAGCGCCCCGAATAAATCAATGACGTCTGGGACTGTGTATAGATACCATCACCCGACATTTCATCCTGTTCCCAGGCGCCCTACATTGCTTTAGCCTGCAATTATCATCAATAATTTGCAGCTCTTGCCGCATAAACGGTGCCATCGATCCAGGTCATGGTTCCTTGACCATGGCGATGTTCGCCTGAAACCTGGCCTTCATATCGCCCACCGTCTTTAAAATATAGAACACCTGATCGACCATCCCCGCTGCTGCCACCAAAATCGCCTTCAAATCGTGTACCAGACTGTACGAATTGAATCTCACAGTGACCTATCAAAACTGACATTACCCAAGGAAACACACTTTAGTAAAAGCCTGATTCGGAAATTACGAAACTAAATTCGGAAAATGCCAAAGATGGGAGCCTAATGGCGAAATACAGACCTGACAGCCATCCTTCTATCCAGGTTCCGATATGAATCTCTCCAATCTCACTATATGTAAGTCGACCTTGACCATGCGCAACCCCATTCCTAAAATACCCTTCATAATGATCTGTAACGTTGATCAATGATGATCTACAATGCCATAGAGAGGTAGACCCGACCTCCTCCAGACCAGAACATTCGTCCGAATCCCATGATGTTCCCATCGCAGAACTGACCACGGTACTGATTGCAGGCGGCGTCGGGGCCGTTATTCGATGATTGGGTCAGGACGCCAGAGCCCAAGATCCGCCCGTTGAAAAAGTCGCCTACATATCGGTCGCCGTTGCCGAACTCCAGCTCTCCACGTCCATGCTGGCAATTATGTCGCCAGGAGCCAGTATAGCGCATGCCTGTTGCTAAATCGACCATGACGCCGTATCCATTCACTAATTGAAGTCTCAGAAACGACACCAAGATATTCTGAAGTGTTTACACATATCATTCTTCCATTGACCCTCGAAGATCAAATTATCGATCTTATATCGCCCCTCGCCGTTTCGGGCACCGTCCATTAATGGCGCCCCGGTCCACTGCCCGTAGAAACGAGCCGGTGTTTGCTCTTCGACCTCATCGTCAAAATCATCCTCGTCATCATCCTCGTCCTCATCATCTTCGTCTTCTACCGTCGCCTCTTCTTGATTCGAGCTCACCTAAGAAGGCCGTAAATCAAAGACAATTTTGTGTTCGGGTTCAAATGCCTTTAGGGCATTAAACTGTTCGATCATGGCCTCCTCTGTTCGGTATCCAACACTGGCTCTTCTGAGACATGTCACCCATTTCTGACATTCTTCATCGTTCGATGCCTTCAGAGAGATCTTCGACTTGCCGGGATTAAAAATCGAGATGATGCCGGCGACCTGGCCCCTGATAAGATAGCCCGAGTTTAAGATGCAAAAAATCTCTTGGCGAGAGGTTTTTTCGTCCGAAACAAGCAGCTGGCTGCCTTTCAGCTGAAAGTAACGCTTGGTCCAGGATTCTGATGGTTTGCTGCCAGATGCTGCTGCTGTGTATCCATATTGACAGACCATGAGCTCTCCTTCAATAATGATAAAGTCGGGGGTTTTCTGACATCCTGAAAGAGGTGATATCAGAAGATCTGAGGGATCTGTCCGCTGAGGCGGCTGCCCTAACAGAGCCAATGCTGGCGGTTTAACCTTAGTTGCCTGCATACAGAACACGTAGCCTGAAAGCTTTACTTGGGCATGCGCCAAAGCAGCCCTCAAAAAATCTCATTTATGAGGTAATTCCATTTTATTTTCATGGTTTTACTAGTAAGCTGATGGCGATAAACATTTATTTATGTTTTAACCTTGAAGAGACAGTTGCCAAATCAACTGTAGCCAATTGATGCTACGAAGTAAATGGGATTCGTTCCTTTTGTTTGTTAAGGTTGTTCAGGGTTTTGTGGGTTGAGCATCGACAGTAACGCGCGGCCTTCCTCGTTAGATTGTCAATTTTGAAGAAGTTTCGAAGTTCATTTGGGTGGTGAAGCCTTGGTCAGTTTGGATGCAATGTAAGCAACACAATCCTCTTTGGCTACCAAACCAGCCACATAACTCCTGTTATTTGCTTTGCCCTCAAGCTGAACTGGATTTGGACAACACTGAGCGTGTCTGCCTACCCAGCCATCAGTATATCGGGTTCACCAATAACCCCCCTCGTCGCCTTCGTCAGCATAATCGCGAGATCAAGGGTGGTGCTCGACATACTTCTCGCTTGGCTCCTTGGCAGATGATTTGTGTCATTGTTGGATTTCCTACACAAACTGCAGCCCTTCAATTTGAATGGGCCTGGCAGGTCGTGGTGCACGTCAATATCCATTCAATTCCCGATTCATAGTCTTTCAGCATCCCAGACATAGTAGCCGTTTGCGACCAATTTATGGGCAATTTACGACATGGCTTCGGCGTTCAGGAAGTAATGTTCGGAAGCGTCAGAGTGGCGTTCATGGCACAGCAATAGGCGTTACGTCATTGTTTGCTAAATTTGCTCTTCTACATTCTATGATTCAAATATCGCCATGGTCACATTTCGATCTTCATCTTAGGTTTCCGGCTGCCCTGCTTGATTATTTGTCACACATCTCACTTAAGCCTGCAGGTATCTCCACCCTTTATGCAATTTGTTCCTCGAGGTGTGTCCAGACCTAATTGAAAACGTGAAGCTGTCGTCAGCAACGTACTCCTTTGGATATTTCACAGATATCATGCTGCTGTCGTTTGCCAGCTCCGCTATTGATGATGGTGCTGTTCCGTATTTTACTGCTATCAACATTGTAATATTTTGTTCAGAAGATATCGACGAACAGACGGACAAGAAATGTCATCTTTGTTTTAATCATAAAACCAGTGCTGTGAGTAATGGAATGCGTTTTATGGAAATTCTGATAGATCAGTTTCAGACTAAATTCGGTTGCTGTGAACATTGTAAATGTATCATGCATATTACTTGTCTGTGGATATCTTCGCTTCGCGACCAGTTGTTACCTTCACAAGTAATTTGCCCTAAGTGCAATGAATCAGTTTCGTGGTCGACATTCCTTGGCAGAAACAAGTTCGTTTGTAGCATCCATCATGTATCGTTTCCCTTAGTCCATGACAGAGAAATTATTGCAGACGTGTCGCTCGCGACCTTGATCAAAGACCAGCCCGGCTCTGACCATGAAAACCGTTCAGATCCCACTAACTATTACGACCTTGTCAGCGATTGCGATTCAGAAGATTGATTCCCCGATCTATAAAGTGCAAACATTATAAATATTGAGTAATCCAATGGACATCGCATGTAAGCAGATATGCAAATAGCGAATCAGAATAGTATATGACTGAATAACTGTATAGAATGCCATTAGATCAGAATACGAAAGATTTTATCGTGATTCACACAAATATCATCTATCTCACCATCTGACTGTAAATTGAAATTGCGCGCCTTGTTATCATCAGATTCAATACGATTCTCCTTGTTAGCTCTATCTTCGTACCCTCGACCGCGATTACCTTTACTGGCGATGTTGGACGAACAACAGCTTCTGGGCATGCCCAGGCGCGAACTCCAAGATCTTGCTAAGGCCAACGGGATTCGTGCCAACCTTAAGGTGCCTTACAAATCCTACTGATTTAGTCGCCTGTTTTTATAGTTGATCCTTTAGTCATCTGAAATTATAAAGAAGCTGCTTTCGTCAAAGGAAATCAAAAGTGTCGACGAAAACTCTGTTGAAAACATTGGCGATGAAAATGGTGCTTCTGGCGATGCCGACAAGGGTATAGATTCGGGTCTTATAAAGCATTCAGATCAAGGAGAAGGCTCCGAACCATCAGAAGCTGGTATGAAAGAACAGATACCTGATAAGGCTCAGATCGACCCTAAATGCCCCGCTCTAAAAGACCAATTAGAATCTGCAAGAGAAGGCTCCGAATCACCAGAAGCCGATTTGAAAGAACAGATACCAGTTTCTGAGCCTCAGATTGATCCTCAACGCCCCGCTATAGAGAACCAGTTAGAATCTGAAGGAGAAGGCTCCGAACCATCAGAAGCTGAAATGACAGAACAGATACCTGATTCTGAGACTCAGATTGAGCCTCAATTCCCCGCTTTAAAAAATCAGTTAGAATCTGCGAAAGAGGAAATTATAAATCCGGTTGCCAACCCTGTGTCTGATATCTTTCCGGAAAATGAAGGATCTCAGGAAGAGAACTCTGTAAATGGACCTGCTCTTTCTGCTGCCTTTTCATCGCTTTCTCCCCGATCTGTTCATGTTTCCGATCAAGAGCCTGAATGCGAAGAGGCGAATTCTGGTAATGATATGGAACGGGATGTCGTGAAAGAATCATCGCGAGCTGATGCTGAAGTGTCAGAGAATGTTCAGGAAGCTCTAGACACATATAGGAAGATAGCTATGGAATCGTCTGCTGCATTAGATAACCATGGCTGCAAAATTCCAGAAACTCCAGCCTCTAAAAAAACTGCTGTCTCGACCCAGAAGAAAGCTACTGGCAAGAATGACCCGGCTTCTGCCAAAACAATCAAACCAAAGTTTGATCTACAAGAAAGTCTCTCTAGACCAATTAACTGGGAAATGAAGAAAGGTCGGTTTTGGCAATTGCGATTACATCTGCTATCCAGCCTATTTTATGTTCACTTAGGTCCCCTACCGCCGGTTTCCGTTCAGATTTTAGAGGATCCAAACCGCCTATGCCTTTGGTCGCCATCCAGAATGGCTGAACGGAAAAAAGAATTCAAGAATAACGATTTTGGCGGTACGAAGAGGCGACTGGAGGGATATCTGGCTGATGGTTAGCTAAATCACTTGTTCTGAATACCTTGACATTCAATTCGTATAGGACGTTCAAAGCTTAGCGAAACGGTTCGTGATCACAGAAAAGCTCAAGAAGCAATTGAGGTTCAAGATAAATTATAAATTTTATACTTGTGATGGTAGATTTATACAGTATTTGACAATGTCGTCTATCAATTAATGTTGATATTCCTGTATCCTGACATCAGATTTCCGGATGCTTTGGATGAGATTCTTGACCCTTGGGATTCTAGCACTGCCATATAATCAGCCATAGCTAATCTTGACTCTCCCGCCTTTTGGTATGCTTCTGCACGAGCCTTCAGTAGCTCATTGCTATGAGGTCGCTCATCCAGTGCCAATGTGTAATCATCAATCGCATCGGCGTAATTTTTCAGAGCAAAATTGACGGTTGCACGTTCAATGAACACCTGAACGGGTACAGGAGCCAAATCAACACATTCATTTAGCAGAACCAATGCCTTATCGTAATGTCCCGTCTCTGAGAACAAGGTAGCCTTTGGCAGTAGAAGATCCAGCAAACTGTACTCAGAGTAAGTGCAACGAATCCCAAATTCTGACAAATGTTGTACGATTACCTTTTCTTAGTTCTCACGTGGGTTCCAGAAATTGAGATGGCTTTCCGGAAATCAGCAATGGCCTTCTCAATATTGCCTAACTGCTTATAGGCAACTCCTCTGTTGTGATACGTTGATGCGAATTCAGGATTTAGCTCGATGGATCGGTTGAAATCGTCAATACTGGCATGCGTCATTCGGAGCTTCTGGCGTAGATAACCACGATCGAAATAGGTGTGAAAGTCGTCAGGGTTGAGATCGATCGAAATGTTATAATGCCACATGGCTTTCTCGTAATCACGTTTAGCGAAATGACATTCGGCGATGTAGTAATGGATTTTAGAAGAAAGAGCCGGTGTCAAGTTACGATCCAGGCTTAAAGATTCTTCGAAATAAGCTGCTGCTTCTTCAATTTGTTTAGCCTTGAACAAGGTCACACCAGTGTCGAAGCGAGAGCATCGCGATTCATCTGATAACATTTAAATTAATGATCAGAGATCAATTAGAGTTTTGGACTGTTTAGTTGCTCATCTAACACCTAGGGTCATCATAGAATGATCTGGTGACTCATCGTGAAAGTGAGAGTTGACTAATTTCGAAAACCCCACCAGACTAACCGAACTGAAATACTGATATCTTGCGAGAATAGATATATATTATAATCGTTGATCTGATGCTTTTAATATTAGAAAGCAGTAAAACGAACAATTGAAGGGCGCTTATCAACAAACAGCACGATACAGAACTTTCACCAATGTTGTTCTGATTGTGATAGTAATAAATCGAACTGTTGAATAGATAGCTGTATATGATGTAACATAATTTGCTATCATTCTCTTGCGATATTTTCGATGTCGTTCTCTTATAAGCTGGATTTCGTCCTGGGCCAGATCACGAATCCGATCAATCTTGGCAGCGACTCTCTTCCGCTTACGAAAATCGTCTGAGCATATCGATCGATGGCAGAGCTCTGGAATCGGGCAGATGACCGGGCGCTTCTCTTCTATGGGTTCCAGCATTACAGGCCAGATAACCGGCGACAACTGCTTCAGCGACATAAACACATGAATACGTGATGCAGATAACAGCTGTGTGGATCAGGTAGATAGGCAGAGAAATGAAGCCCGAGAACGCTTGAGTGAAGATTTTTCTTTTATCAAAACTGACCAAAAAACCCTCACGACTGGACTTGACAACTACGGGACTCACGCGGCGCACTATTTTCGGCTCGGTCAACAAGTGGTATACTCACGAGTGACATCCTCATTCCGTCATCCCTCCATACATTCGGCATTTTCGCTCATTATGTCCAATATGTGGCCAACATGACAAAGCCCGATCCGAGTTATAAATAACTGCATATTCTGGAAGTTTCTGTGCCCACGCCGAGTGCAGACCGGCCGGTATGGATTCAGGGGAGCTGTTTCGGGAACCGAATCGATCGCATTCTTACGTGGGGGAGCGGTTTGTATTAAAGCCTCGACACACAATACAGCAATCCCTGTACGGTACAAGGTATTGGGTTTGTCCAGTCAAAGAGTCTAAGCAGCCTGCTCTTCATTCAAACCTGTTATTCTGTACTGTGTATGTTCAGTTTTGTATGTAACAAAAACTACAAAGTGATGTATTGGAGACAGAATCTGGTATTAAATTACCAGGAGTCGTCCAACTGCCTTGCAATTATTGGTAGTGGAAGATCCCAAAATCATTGAAGATAATCAGCCATGCCATTGAATGTTGAAATTTAGTTTTCAAAAAATGACGAAATAGACATACAGTTGGCAGAGAAATGTCTAAAATGCAACAATTTAAAAAAAATGATGTATTGGCAGTGAGTAACAGTTATACAGACACAGTGGGATACTTTGACCGTCCCAATCTGTATTTCCGCACCTAAATACCCGTTAAGAAAGCTTTTTCAACCGGCAACTTTTCAAGAAGTCTGTGTGCATCAAGCCTCTCTGAATATCAACCATGTGTAAGCTCTGCTAATTGTCAAGAGCTCAATTCTGAAGATACAACAGCTTCGTGTGTTTGCCCTGCATGCAAATGTGCTGCCATGAATTTGGGCGTTCCCGCTGAATGCAGTCAAGATTGTCGGTGCTGTCTTCTTATTGGAATGCTTTGTTTCTAATGTTGTTTAGGTGGTAACTGCTCGTGCCAATCTGGTTGCTCTTGCCCGTCATGTCCTACCAACAATAAGAGTTCTGAAGGCTGTGGCTGTGCGAGAACCGGGAAATGCATCTGTGGCCCTTTGTGCACCTCATTAGCTTGCCCTGCTAAAATTAAGCAAGTTGTTCTCGATAATTGCAATTGTGCTCAATCTGGCGTTTGCCAATGTGGACCTAATTGTGGATGCTCTGGCTGTCCATGCAAGCAGGCTGAAGGTGTTTTCTCAGAAAGTTAATCGCATTTGTACATGAACCAATAAACGTTAGTTGCCTGCTTAAGCATATATTTAATTCCTTATATTTTGGTTCAATTCGACTTGAACAGCAGAATGATTGATATCGGATCCAGATTTTAAAGACTCCAATCCTGCCTTTGGATGGAGCAAGGAAGGTGGAGTCAATAATGCCAGTCCGTACAGGGAAAAGCTTAGAATGAATAAAACCAGGAACGGCATGTATGGTGCTTTCATTCTGATGGAAAAGTCCCAAAGTGTTCCAATTAGTACTGGCCCAAGGCTTCTGCTCACACAAGCTAATGTTTGGCCGAGACCGTTGACAGCACCGCGATTTTCACTCGAAGCTGAATTATTGACGAGCAAATCTAGAATCGAGTGATAAGGTGATGAATGTGAATGATTAACACTCTACTGACTGCTGCATGTGAATGATGTGGTTGTTGGAAGACCCACTATTAGCATCAAAGGGATCGTTGTAGCCCAATGACCAATAGGAAACACATTGGCTGTATATAAGCAGGCCAGTGGTAGTAAAAGCGAAAATGATAGCAATATTGAGGCTAACCTCAGTAATGATATTATCCCGAATCTGGAAAAGAGTGCTCAGTTAAAGAATGGGAGAGCAGATATAATTACTTCTTGGCCAGCTTTGGATAGCAGAACATCTGGAATGCACATAATGCAGCTCCCTCAACTGCGAATAAAACGCCAACCTGATATGAGAAACGGTGTAAGATTCTTATATAGATGTATTCAAAAACTCACCTCTGTAGAAGACATTCCTAATGCCTGAAACAATATGGGCAAAAGAGTTACAGTGGCGATATGAAGCTAAGAGCAGAGTTATTCAAAGCCAGCCAGCCACATTTGCAATATCAGCATACAATACAAACTGTGGCGTAAGTGATTGTTGCAAGCACAACTCCTCGATCTCGAATTATTGCCTTGGCCAGATTTTACGAATGGCTTTGAACAGTTAATAAATTTTTACCGAAATGGAGTCTTGGGATGGCTCTTTCGCCATTGCATTGGTAGCAGAACAATCAGCACACCTGATGGATCCGGACTGCTTTTTGTTAAGGAATGCTGATGTTTCAGGAAGGAAGATGAAGCTGAGAACAAAAACTATTGCAGCAAACACAGCGCTAAGCAGGTGTTGTGTTTAATCGCTTGTCATCCTCATTCCAACCGTACCGACCTTACAATCCCAGGCAAGAAAGCATAAGGCATTCCAGGGGCTTTACCCCCTAGGATGCCACCTGCTAGAGGGGAAACCACAGACGCTGCCGCATACACTACTGCAATAAATGCAAAAGCGGATGCCTGGTTTTCTGATGTAGTAACCTTGACTTAGCTGAGCACTAAACTAGTGAAACAGCTCATCATACCTCGCCAAGGTACGATTTCAGAACTCCAAGATTGCCTTCGGACCCATTAGCAAAACATAGAATGGCCCGCCACTGAAATCAACCCTACCATTCAGCAGCCCGATAAGGAATCTTACTGCCAATGCATACATAAACGTGTTGGACACGGCAAATAGGGCTGTAGCTACAATAGAAGCAGCCGTTCCCGAAAGAAGAACCGGACGGCGACCTAAATTAGCAGGAAACAGAAATCGGGATTGATAAATGATATTGTATCTCTTCTTACCAATTTTGTCGCTCGCCCAACCCCAGAGGAAACTTGAAAAGAAGGCAGCAAGGAAGAAAGAACCAGATAATATACCCGAGCTTCGACCGACTTGAGTCGCCAGTTCCTCGGCAGTTATAAAAGGCTGATCCTTGGCGTAAAATTCAGACACAATGTAGGGCATAATGGATACCCTGAGCATTGTTCAATGCAGCTAGGTAGCATGGTTAGCGAACTGACATAATTGTCCCTTGAACAGCTTCTAAAGCCTGTATCAAGCCCAAAGAAAAGTACAGATACGGTGTCATGGACGAAGCACCTTGTCTCGGGAAACATGACAGCATAGTTTGTTTTGAAATTCGATAACAGATTTGAGCTAAATCTCAATAAACGGAAGCCAGTGACGCGATCTGTTGGTGAAGGAGAAATACAGGATATGATAGATCGAACGTCAGAAAGACCCGGAAGGTCGGGTCAGTGGATTGAGCCACTAATGATACGGATAATATTGCGTCTGACCCGTCAAGCCTTCAGATTGTTACAGTAGGCTGGCCGGGAGGGTAACTCCAACTATCGATGGAACCCTCATCCCTCTGTTAAAAGCCGCTGAGCCTCCGGATGCTGTTCTGCATCTGAAGTGCCAAACTCATATGGACGGCACTTTTATTCGATATCGCAAAATTTTAAATCTCCTTGTAGAAGGACCCAGACCGGAATGGGAGCCCGTTTATAACACTCGAATGCCGCCGGGTGATAAACGTCTCATTCAACGGAGGCAAGGACGCCCTTGTCAGATTTTTAGACGACAGCCGATAAGAGTCCTCTGGGTCGACATCCAATGCGCTAATTGGCATAGACTCGGTTGAAAGCTCGCGATTAGGAGCACAGACAAAATTCCTGTGCATACTGTCAAGAAACCTTTGCATGTACAAAATTGGTGGGAGAATGGTAGGTGCGTCTTTCTCTATGAAACTTTTGACAGTCGTTTCTACTTTCTTATCGAGACTGTAGAATCTGAATACGAGATGAGGCAGCGTCATTCCAATCTCAAACATATTTTGCACTTTACCGAATATAGTCGATGATACCAACAATCAGCCTTTGGGGAGGGGTCTTTCTGACACCGATTAAAACAGAATAATCCATGATGTCGAGATTAGCTAAAAACCTAGCATCATTCTCTAAAGCTTTATGAAGAAGCTGCGACGATTCTGTTAGAAGTGGTAATGGATTTCCTTGGGTAAATAAAGCAAAATTTTCATCTTGAAGAACCTATATGCGAACATCTCATTAACTTGAATCAATCCGATTTTGGAAGTTACTTGTCCAGAAGATGTCTCATTTGGGTTTACAAAATCTTCAGCATTAATATCAATCCAATCAGCATTCGACTGCAGCTTGTGACAAGCATGCTTGGCATCTGACGATGATTGATCTCTGACCAACCGTCCTACATGCTTGGTATGAGTGCACGATTGTTTATTCTTTAGCAACAAACCTGATGCTTTGCCTTTCAAGTCAAAAACATGGTCTATCAAGGGATCGTTCAGTAGATTCGGCATCAATATGTAAAACTTTGATAAATTTGAAGGAAAAGTGATCTCAAAGATACCAAGAATTGGCGTCAAAGCACTTGCGTGTTCTTGGAAGATATGATTAGCGATATACTCGAAATAATCAGGAGCTAAGTTGGTAAATGTTTTGGCCTGTTGACAATTAGCACATCATTGGCAGTGACGAAGCGAAATTAGACCTCAGTGGCATTAATTCTCTTTAAAATCAGGCGACGATCCCAGGTCCTAATGAAGGAGGCATTGCTTTTACCGCCCTTGGCCGCCCAGTCACGTGACTTGGCCAGCGAATCGATGACAGCGTAATTATTGTCACACAAACAATGTCTCAAGGCCTATCCACAATTTCACAAGCTGTAGAATTGATACTGCTTCATACCTGGAATTGCTGTGCAAAACCGACCCACACGCGTCCTACATTCAGAATAAGAACTAGACCAAATATTGAATTCACTCAAAGTACCTGCATCTCCACAGTCGACAGTAACGGCGAACTTGGCAGGAATGGAACCGTGCTTTACAGATCGAAGGACCGATTCACAGCTGTCCTGACCACTATCCGAGATTGCCGGTAAAAGTGACGCTTGCAGAACCTATGGCTGGGTGATCAACGGCTTACAACTCGATCATTAATCCGGTCACCTTCTCCAATGGCGTTAGCCGCAATTCTGCTGGAATATCAGCAATTGATCGTTTGCCCATAATGAAAGCAGCATGCTGCAATGACGATAAGGCATGAGCAATCAGCGTTGATACCTGAAACAATTGAGATACTATTTCGCCACAAAATTGTCAGAATGAAACCTGAGATCGAGTAATTGGAACAATACGGCCCCCAAAAGTGCTTGGTACATCCCATCTGGCCGAAATCAAAGCAGGCTTTGCGACGCCTGTAAGAAAGGTTCGCAAGATTTTGGGAACAGCCGCAAGCTCATAATTCCGGTCAGTTAAATTTGCCTGAACACATTTCAGTGTTACTTTAGCAAACATAATTCACTATACTTGTAAAATCCAGCCTGAAGCGGTCTTCAATAAAGGCAAATAGAGTTGGCGAGCGCGAATAAGCCCAATGTCTTCAAATGCGAGATCCAAAGCGGCTTTTCTTATCTGACCGCATTCCTTCACGATCCTGTTGCGAAGAATATCGCAAGCAGAATCAATGACGAGAGCAGGAGCATTTCTGTTGATATGTCGAAGAGCCAACTCTTGAGTGACGTCCAGCAACCAAATCAGTCGAGATAGTTCCAGACGTGCCATTCGAGCAGAGAAATGATGCGGGATAACGACTCGTTGCATTAATGACAGCTCGAACGGAACTTCCATGGTGTACTGAAATGTGGCGATCATGTTATTGAAGGCAAAGCAACGGATCATATCACGATGAATTCTATGACCGCAGGTATCTAGCCTGGACCTGGTCCTATAATCATAAAAGCATATTTCAAAGTACCTATAAATTGGTTGAGAATGAATGCAAAGACGGGCTATATTTCAACTTTGTCAGCGAAAGGCGTAAGGTTCGGCTTGAGAGAACTGTAACTGGTGATGAACGACGGCGACATTCAGAGCACCAAAGCCATGATACGATCCCGTCTGACTGGTCTTGTAATAAGGATTGCGGTAGATTATCGACCTCGATTATCAATTTGCCATTCCCATGGACAATGCAGCATCTAGACAAAATCAGGAGCTCGGCATTGGCCAAAACGCAACTTCACCTATGGTCAGCTAATCCTCGACCACAGCTACAGATTCGCTTAGGGTTGAAACAGGTTTCGAACAGAAACTCACCCAGCGACGACTGTGATTGGCATTGCTAATCAGAATCTGAAAAGCACATGCTCATCTGGGCACCTTACATCTATAGCGCCATAAAAGGTCGTTCGCGCCACTCGAGGACGGAAGCAAACGACATGCTTCTGGCTGGTGGAGACCTCTTTGTGCATCCAGTAAATACCGAAAGTAAGCGACCAGATGAGCTCAGCGGTACTGGCTTGGCCACTGGCTAGACCACAATGCAAACTAGGTTCTGGTGGCACTTCACTTGAAGTATCATCCCGATCTGATGCCAAAACATGTGAAGCAACGAGAGGAGATGATGCTAGCGGATTCCAACAAGCAGAATCAACATCAACAATGGCGTCTTCGTCGGTA
This sequence comes from Polymyxa betae, assembly GCA_003693705.1. Classification (NCBI taxonomy): domain Eukaryota; phylum Endomyxa; class Phytomyxea; order Plasmodiophorida; family Plasmodiophoridae; genus Polymyxa; species Polymyxa betae. Next base: position 65,392 of record RBZT01000328.1, read on the forward strand.
TCCAATATACCGATGCTCGAAGAAACATGATCGAACTGCTCTGGAGCCACAGTTGCCGAACTGTCAGAGACATAAGAAATTTCAAGAGACAAACTCCAGGCCAGAAATACGGCCGTCTTTGCAATTGACTCCAAAGCTCTTGACTGAGCAGAACTCGATACTCCTTGAAGAAGCAAAGTCGCATAGAAGGAAGGGTCGCTTCCAGACAACTTCATGAACGTTGATGGTTTGGTTTCTGAGAATGATAGCGGATCATCAGCTGGAAGGTCATATCTTTCAATTGAAAACGATCCGCAGCGACCCTGAAGAAAAAACTTGATATTGGTCTCGTGACAATAATTCCTACCTACATAAATCTGCTCTGATTCGACAGAAGAATCCATGAGTGTAGTGGCGTTCAGAACCCGGACATGCAAAGCTCGACGTAGCAAAGCCAAATCAGAATTGGAGACGCCACAAATGACGCTGATCCCATGATCCTGAAAGATTCGGGCAGTTTGCAGCGAGACTGTTTCTAAGGTCACAGTTAGTAGTTGATGATACACACGCCCACTCGCTAACCTTTACAGATAATCACGTCTGGGCACAGGATCAAGATCTTCTCAACAAACGATTGTACGTGAGATGCGGACGGGATTGAGCGCAAAGATGTGAGAGTGCTTGGCAGGGTTAATGCAAGAACTCCATCGATAATCAAGATGTATGGGTCGGCAATAGAAGTCGCCATCTTCCGGTGTACGACATTGAGTCCCTTTAGAACGACTCCGTTGATAATTATGCTATCACTAGCTGACCCAGATGCCACTCCAACGATCTAAGAAGACACTCAGAGAAATGAGGACGCCTGCCGACATTTCTTACATTGATCATTTCAGAGATGGTGCCATCTGAGGGCATAGGTTGGAGTTGCCAAGCGCAGTGCAGGGCGAAATTGACAATAGTTTCGAGCCAGATCTGATACACAAGCCCATGCCGAATCAAAAGCTGTTTCACGACATGCCGCAGGTGACCATGGTATAGGTCAACTAAAAGTAGCTTGCTATCAGAGACAGTTCTGGAGAGAATCATGCTTCGCTGCGTTTGGTGTTGCAGAGTTCTATTGTCATACGTGTCCATGCTGTCAATTAGCAGTTTCATTGCAGGATTCAGATTTGATTCGGCACTAGCCGCTTCGGATCGTTGAAACTCGTTAAGTGTGGGTAATGAGGCCATGGCTGAAAGCTTGGATCGAGGAATCCTCGAAGCGCGATAATATGTGAAACACGTTAAGCACGCCCTGACCATTGGCTGATCAGGGTAGGAATTTTCAGGACCAGGAACCTGACGAGCACTGCAAGATCCACAAAAAATGAAACCGCACAGGCGACAATGGTGCTGCAAAACACCAATCAGTTTCGATTGTCGCTAATCGTCGATGACAAATCCAATGTACTCTTCTAACGAGGAAAGAAAAGGGCTGAGTGCAGGACATGCATGCTGGACACGTACTATCTTCTTGCCAGAACTTCGTACCTTTCATTGGATACAACGAAGAATGATGTCGTTGAGGTTCATTGGGGACGGATTCCTGACCAGAATCTTGGCCTGACCAGCCAGAAACCAACGAGGCCAGCGATACCAGCATGCCCATTCAAGTCATGGCGACGAGGTCGACATCGTCACATACATTAATGGGAGATCGTCATATTGTACTAGAGCAGATCAGTTCTAGCACATTCAGCTTTTTGTTTCTGCCAGCGTCAACATTCCAGAACGTGGGGAATCCAATGTTAGCTGAGCGTTGATTAGAATTCGATCCCAATTTGTTGCATTATGTCGATATGATTGAACCATTTGACGTGATAGACAGAAGGTGAAAATTATTATGGGGGACCTGGAAGTCGCTCTGTCTGACGCAGAATTCATTTGATTTGCCCGCTGTTATCTTCCCAACTCTCTCAGTACTAAAGAAAGGTTCGAGCTACGATTGCAACAAATGGCGACCACCTTTACGAAACAGATTGTGACGCAAGGATCTGGACCAACACCCAGGCCGCATCAGAAGGTGACAGTGGCTGCCGACCTGTATCTAGCCGCCGATAACACGGCCATCTGGAGCACCCATCAGCCTGCTGTATAATTAGTGTCTCGGTATAGCCCGGCAATTCTGACGTTCATTAGGGATTCTTGTTTCCAGCCAAGAATGGCCATCAACCGTTTACGTACGAAGCGGGTGTTGGTACTGTCGTCCCGGGGTCAGATCGTTTTGTAATTAGCATCGTGTACTTCGAGTTACCCCTTCTTTAGGTGGGAGGATGGCGTTGCATCCATGCAATTGGGAGAGAAAGCTCGCCTTCACATCCCTTGGCAGTACGCATACGGTGCCAATGGTCATCCGGGATTTAAAATTCCTCCAAAAGCTGACCTCATCTTTGAGATTACTGTCATGAACATTCAATGAATTGGCAAGCAATTTTCATGCAAAATATGCCTTTATTTTCACGCTTAAGATACTAAGAGGAACACAAATTGCGGTCAAGAAGGAAGTCGTTAAATCTAGATATCGACGATAACGTAGGCATCTGTTCGCTCGGGTTGTTCATTGACTTGTAAGCTGGCTAGCGTAATGGCCTTGATCTCGGTCCCGGACTCATGTTTCTGAGCATTGTAAGGCTCACCATGCCCAACTGCATACAGCCGGTACAGCCCATCCTGATCGATAGTGATCTGCTTAACGTCAACCCGCTTGCAGATGATCTGCTTGCGTGTGCTGAACCGGAACAAGAGTTCATCCAAGAATTTGTAGAGAAGATCCTTGTCGTCTTCGCCAATAACCTATAAAACGAAAGTCAGCTTTTAAAAAGTGATCCTTGGAATCCATACTTCAAATACGAAATCATATTGAGGTTCAATTTGCACTTTTCCAGTATTGGCCAGATAATTGAACATACAGTCGGCCATATTCCCAAATGCCTCTAACTTTGTAGGGCCCCATGAATGGAATTGAATATCTGCGGGATGTGGCAGATCTACAAAACAACCACCGCTTAACATATCGCTTAAACGGTTATATCTTCAGTCAATTACATTCGTATTGAACATGGCGACCACTTTCAGCTCCGACTCCAATAACTTCATTCTTGGTTTCTGAGAGCAATGTGAGATCGATCCTTGAGTGAGAATAAAGCACTACCAACCGAATGAGGCGGCGCCAGGTTGTTTTCCCTTTTCCTGCTTTAGCGGCGCCTCGGTGCGTTCATGGAAACCCTCGCGAGGAAATTGCATCTTGGCGAACTCGGAAGTCAATCCACCCATATTTGATATTGGTATCGCTTCGCCTTGGACTGACGCCGTCTCGCTACCGAATCGCCCAGTTGATGGACCACGCTCAGCAGATGTCTGGTCTGGGAGACGCTCCTGTTGCAAACGCTGTTCTCGATTTGATTCACCAAACGACGGCTCGCCTTGCGTGAACGCCTGTTGTTGAGGTTGCTGCTTGCTATCTGGTGGCCGCTGTTGTCGACCTTCAGGCCCTTTATACCCTTCACCCTGTGCGTAGAATATATCGCCCTGGTTCGAAGGTTGCTGACCACGTTCTTCACCCGAGATCGGTTGTGAAGAGCGCTCTGGAGAAGTTGGGGCGGGTTCAACAGTCGAAATTAGCACGTCCAGTTTGTTCGCTTGCTGTTCACCTAGGAATCCTGTTCCACGTTCGTGAACCTCTTGAAGTTCCGGAGCCGATGATCGCCTTTGCTGTTCTCCTAATTTTTTAGGAAACTGTTCCGATTCGCCAGCGACGGGAATGTCGGTGGTGACTTGTTCCTCTTGAGTAGTTTTGCCAGTTCCGCTTTGTTCCGGTCCTGTTGCGGATGGCGGACGGTCAGGTTGTTCCTCTGTTAGTTCCTGACGATATTCTGGGCCTTGTTGTTCGCTAGGTTTGCGAGGAGCTTGCTCCTCATCGCCAGCGATCGGAATCTCCTTCCCCGGCTGTGACTTTCGCTGACTTTCAACTATACGGGTGGGCTCCGGACGTGGCACCTGTTTTGAGCCTCTCGCGGCCGACTCTGCAGTTCGAGTGCCAGATTGTCCCTGAGCTAGTCCTGCAGGACGCTTCTGATCAAATGCTCCAATCTGACCGGATCCCAATTCTTTCTCGGAAGGTGCCGATGGTTCCGCCGATTCTCCATACCCATTGAAACGCTCCCCAGCTTGGTCGCGAGACAAATCTGTAGGGCGCTGCTGTTGTTCAAATGCGCCAACCTGATCGGACCCCATTTCTTTCTCGGAAGGTGCCGAAGGTTCCGCCGATTCTCCATACCCCTTGAAATGCTCCCCAGCTTGCTCGCGAGACAAATCTGTACGGCGCTGCTGTTGTCTAAACGCTGCAACTGGACTGAATCCCAGGTTTCTCTCAGAGGGTACCGATGGGGCCGTCGGTTCGCCAGCTTCCTCATCACGTTTTCCAGCTTGACCTTGGGCCATACCTGTAGGGTGTTGCTGTTTGAAGGTGCCGGTCTGGCCAGCTCCGAATTCTTTCTCAGATGGCGCCGATGGTGCAACTGGTTCGCCAGATCTCTCAAACCGTTGGTAGGTTTGAGGGCCAGATTTCGCTTGTTCATCAGGGACGAACCGCTGCTGGGTTATTGGACGCCCCCCAAAAGCCAGAGGCTCGGAAACGCCTGGCTCTTGCTGATTCGTAGTTTGCTGTAGCCCTTCTCTACCCATACCTGCGCCACCGACTGGCTCAGGGCGCCCTTCACGATAGGCCGTCTGTTCCCGCTCGGGCTCCTCACGATATTTCTGTTGCTGGGCCTGCTCGCGATCAGCATCGGCCTGCTCCGCTATCGATCGAGCTGCTGTTCCTTCGGCAGGCCCTGCGGATGGTACTGGCTCGCCGCCTCCGACCAGCGGCTCTGCCATTTCAGCGACAGATGGAATATCACCGCCATGTTGAGTCTGACTACTACGTGTACTAGACTGAGGCTCCGCTGCTTCTGCCATTGATGGAACATCTTCATATCTCTCAGTTTGTTTTAATCCGCCTCGAGTCCCTTCGTCAGCAGCTTCGGCCATAGAACGCAGGCCTTCACCGCTTTGGCGTCCTTCAGAAACAGGTTTTTCTGCTTGTTCAGACATCATTTGGAGATTAGGCTGGTCAGGTTTTACACCAGCTCCGGGTTGGGAACTAAAGTCCTGGAAAGTGTCAGCGAAGGTGGGCAAATGTCGATTGGACAACTTACTGGTTTCGTTGAGATTTGCTCCGAAGGCACCTGTAATGCCTGGGCTCTCTCTCGCTCAGAAGACGAGCTCATTTTGCTTTGATGACTTCCCATCATTTCTCTCACCAGATCGTTCTAGCGTTTGATGACAGAGATAGCGTTGATTTCATTCAAAAACAATGAAATTCTTGTCACGCGTTCTGAGTGGATTTTTCACCGTTCCGATAAATTGATTACTTGGTCTCCATCCATTCGAGTCCACACTTTGCTGCTTCATCGATGAAGTCTTTGCTATCTGAACTTTTCTGCTGCCTCCCAAGTTGCGACTGCAGATCTGTTGAAGGTAAAACCAAATGACAAAACTGGTAATATTCGAGAGAATGCAGAGTCTTGTACTTTTGGTCATTCGTTGGATTGTTTGTGACTACTTATTTCTGTGAGTTTTCGATATAAAAAAGTGGTTTATGCTTTACGCAGATGGTGACAAATGGTAGTGAATGGTTTTTCAAGTGTATGCATCATCGTCTGATTTAACCATGATATGGAACAGATGCTTGATCACCATCAACCGTCAGCTGTAGCCGTCTCGACTGCAATCATCATGACAGAGGTCAAACGATACGCCATGGCGGTGACAGCGATGGCTGGCTTCGTTGGATATCGGACGAACCAGACAGGATTTACACGGATCAGGCTACAGATGAAGCTGATGATGAAATGAAGAGAAACCTCAAAAAAAAGAAACACAAAACACAAAAAAACCTAGTCGAATTTGCATTTCGATGTAAAGCGCTTTAAATCTTTCAAAGCTTCTCGGGAGGTGTTTTAAACGAGTACCACAAACAGGGAGTTTGAAGCGCTTCGAAATTTTTGCGGAACGTCAATTTGGTTACTTTTGAAACGTTTGAAAGCAGAGCCTGGAAGCAGCGGAATACGCGACTTTGATGGCCACCTATTGCCTATTGGCTAGTGTTAGCAAACGTAGAAAACATTACAGGGCTTACGCCAGGAGAGAATGTTGTTTAATGGTGGCGCGTGGTTCGGTGGTTTAACTGGCCTACGCCATTCATGACGCAAACCATCAACCGGTAAATATGTCGTGTCGATGCTCATCACGAATTCGGGCGTCAACTCCATCATTATGGATTGACAGCAGCAACGAAGTCGTTGATTACGACAGCGACATGCTCAGTGCTCTGGGCAACGCGAGTAGCAAGTCTTTGGACAAACGTTGCTGTGACAAACCGATAGATTCGCTGCCGAAGGGCCAATCATTGCCGGCGCAGAAACAGGCTGAAATCCATAGAATACGACGTTATTTATTGGAACAGAACAAATAGAAAAAGGCATTTTCAAAATGACTCGAACTCGTAATGGCGAACTTCGCGAAACCGAATGGTCGCGCTCTCGCAGGTGTTAAACGTGGCCTTTGACAACGGTCTGGACTGAAGACCAGCGGCCGATGCATTTTAGCCTGACGATTGACAATCTTTGCAGGCGACCAGCCGCTCCCGCCATCTCTTCATAGTTCGCCAATCGACGCCGGACTGATGACCGACCAGATAGAGCATCCCTGGTTGTGCCAACGCCTCGTTGACGATATTAATACGACACGGACTGCTGCGACCCATGATGGAATGATGATCGGAGATCCTCCATACATAAATCCCTCGCGACGTCCGCTTCAATCGGGCGCCAAATTTCACTGGAAACCCAGCAAAGCAATTGATCGTTTATGGCTGAAATCTGGCTCAGAATCCGAATTTGTCGTCCACTGTCTAACTACGTTAGCCGGATATTGGGAATCGATCTCAAAATGCATTTGATTCTTTGCCCGAGAACCGAGACTAATCGGCTCCCCTCCGGATGCCGTGGCGGCATGAAATGAATTGCGACATTGACCCGCGCGATTTTATCGGGTCGCTGAGGATCTCTTCGAAGAATCCTGGCGGGTCCAGGAACTCGTCCTCATACCTGAATTGGAAATCGTATTGATTAGTGAGCGTTGTTGTGCCTTCTCTCGTTGAGATCGTCCATCAATGTTTATGCGTGACTGCGTGTCTGTAATGACATCCTCATATATTGGCATTATCGTTATAGGTTTGCTATCATCTGTAGCGGCTCTCACCGAAATCAACTTCGAGATCAAACATATTCCAAGCAGCTGGAAGTCCGGGTTCGCGCTCGAAGTAGTACTGGAAGGACGATGCGAAACCAGGTTGTCGAGCAAGGGTTCGGGTCGCCATGGACCGGAGCCGCTCTGGTCGCACGTCTACTCGAGCAGTTCGATTAGTAAATCGAAAGATGCACTATCTGGGAAATTTTCCATTGAAGAGTGCGATTTCACGTCGTATATTCGTGTTGAGATTCTGCGAAATCGTGGTTCACTCTTGTGCCATCGAGAAGAGGTTTTTGCAACATCGCGGATTCTAACGTCGCGTTTGTTGAAGCCGGATACGTTTTACTTTGAAAGCGCCGATAATGCCATTATTCACGGGAAGAAATCCATTCCTACCCAGATATCGATGTGCCCTGGCTCAAGCTCAATCCCCATCCTTGATGAACCCGATTCCAAAAGACTGCTGTTCATGACTCGAGGAACCCGAGGTGACGTCCAGCCGTTTGTTGCATCTGCAAGGGAACTGGCTGAACGATACGGCTTTCATGTCACCATTTGTACGGAATCCACCTTCCAGAACTTCATCGAAGGCAACAGTCGTGTTCGGCGAGGAAGTATCGAGTTTGTACCGTCGGGAGGCAATACAGCCGAGCGCATCAAGGGGACGGCAGCTTCAATATTCATTGATGCCAATTGCGCAGCTGTTCAAGCCTTTATGATGTCTCGTGCTGAAATCGAATTCTTCGAATCAGAGCCCGTTTTCTATGAGACTGCACGACGCCTCCGTCCTCGTGCTATTGTTTATGGGTTTATTTTAACATCTTTGGCGACTGTCGTCTCTGAATCTCTTCGTATCCCTATTGTTGGGTTCATTCTTCAGCCTACAATTTTGCCTTCCAGAGATCATGATCCAGTCATTCCAATCCCTGATTATCATGATGAGGCTTGTAGCAAAGAGCTCATCGCTAGTCTGCGCGCGCTCTCGAAAGGGATTTTCAGCATTCGACGACGACGAGGTTTGTGTCCACTGAACAAGCTCTATGATCCTTGGGACTATTTGATGAGACAAAGATCGCCCATGGTGGTTCCCATTCCCACCATGGCCTTCGGTAAACGTCCAAGTGATTGGCCTGATGCGATCATGATGACCGATTTTATCTATCTCAATGATGCCCATCATGCTGAATTGTCTCCCGAACTGGAAGCATTCTTATCCATTGGTGGTGACCGCCCCGTCTTGGCAATCGCCTTCTCCAGCATGCCTGTCAGCAAATCCACAATGAATGATCTGATTCTCTCGATCGCATCCAAAAGTTCCACCCAGCCACGAATCATCCTAGTTGGAAAATCGCCCTCTCTGGAGGCTTCATCAAAATCGGTGGAAGAGAAGCTGGAATCGCTCAGACAGTCGAATCAGTTAATTGAAGTCAGCAGTGCACCGTTTAATCTTCTCTTCCAAGAATCTCTGCTGCTGTCATTCATGGTGGTTTAGGAACAACAGCAGAAGCAATCAAGGCTGGGTTACCTGTGATTGTTACTGGTACATTACTGATGGATCAGCGATTCTGGGGCGAACGAATCCGTGTCTTAGGGATGGGACCTTCCATGATATCCATCAGCAAGTTTCTGGAGTCAGCTCCCTCTGTAATCGATGCTCTCTTCGAGCCAGAGGCGTTCGCATCCTACAAACTCAATGCTGAACAGTTATCATTGAGTCTGAGGGAGCAGAACTCAGGGGATGCATCGGACGCTCTGGCTTCTGCTATCGTCTCGGCACTTCCTGTCGATTTCGTCAATGTTAAATTCCAGTTAGTCGGGATGCTCGAAGCGACTACGTTTGTGCTTCGAGCCATTGCAGGCTTATCTTTATCTGCCCTGAACCATGCTTTTCGTGGTTTATCTGACTCGGTTTTATTCAGATTGCACTAAGATCACGTGATTGCTCCCTGCTCATTGTACATTTGTTTAGTTTTGTCAATACATTCCAAATTGTACTACTATCTCGCGTATTCCCACCACTGTTTCAGCTTTCAAGTTCAGCATAGGCTCGAGCTACTTCTAAAACGCCATCGAGAAATTTTACAGAATGTCCTGTATTTGTGAAAGAGTTCTATCTTTCGATTTCGGGATTGACATGATCGAGTTTTGGGGCCTCAAAATTCGTATACAAGTCATACTGATAGACTAAATTTGGGATACAGGGCTGATAACGAACTCTTCTAGCACTGAATAACTCGAAGATGAGGTCCTTATTCTCAGCAGTCGTGGTCAGAACCACTTTTCCCTGACCATATGTTAGCTCCGATTCGTAGTCGTACCTGAAACCAACCTTGTCAGGGTTCAACAGGAATGAAGCAGATTGAGCATAGAGCCTCCAAACATCTTCGCTGATGAATGGGGGATCAATAGCGACGCAGTCGAAATGGCCTTTAAACCTCGGATCGATATCTAAAGGCGATCGAAAGTCGTAGAATTGGCAGTGTTCGTTTCTTCTCAGCGCCATGTCGCAGTCGAACAAAGCGCATCTGGATTGGAATTCGGCGTCGTCTAAAGAGAAGTACAATGATGGCGTGCTGAGAAAAGCGCAGGAACTGATTTCTGAGGTCTGCAGAAAGTCTACTAAAGTTCGGATTGTGTCTGATGAATACCTAAGCAGCCATTAAGCGTAATATTGATAGATGAAGTGATTGCTTCGACCAGTATTGATTAAAGTCTGGGTTTTCGCGAACCTTGGCAACGAATTCGTCGCCCTTGAATGGGCAGTCCCTGCTCGTTGCATCTTCTCCGATCATTGAACGAGCAGGAGAGACAGAATGAAACTGTGACTGTATCGCTATCCATTATTCAGGCCAGGAGACGTTTCGCTGTGATAAAGATGGCTGGATGCACCAGTGATCGTAATTGGTCTCGTTAAGACCCGATGGCAATTCATTAGGGCTGTTCTGGGTCCTGAAGGTTCAGGGTGAACAGAGATTTTTTGAAGTACGACCTCATACTTGTATGAGACGTGGAAATCAGGATCCAGGGTCTTAAGGATCCCGGGTCTTAACTTACCCTTTCAAATGTGGCTTCAGGACTTATTCTTGAATATAAGAATAGAATTGCCATAAACTGAGCATGTTTTTCACAACAATGAGACATTCGCAGATTGCAATGCATTCACATCCATTCTGGATAATCCTCAGCAGAAGCTGATTGCATTAATTACCCTTTTGCTACGCCGTTCCTTAAAATATTTCAGCATGAACTGCTGAACAAGTCCACGAATGTGTCATTGACGATATGATGAAGCATATCGGCCATGAACCGAGCTTGAAATGCCAGATTATGAACGCTAACCAGATGGCTGCAATTACAAGACTGTAATCACGACATGTCGGGCTGAGACAATCATCGTTTGATTGTAGTGAAGTCTGTGGCAAAACCCGGACGCCATGGCATGCAATTACAAGATAATGGGTAGTCTCATCTCTGGCACTTATCTTATGTAACGTAATGAGATTTGGGCTGAACGCATTTATGTTGCAGGATTATGTTGGGTGAGATAGGTTATTGATTACCACAAGCTTGTAGTCGATCAGGAACACGCGTCGTTCAGTATTCGAACAGCTGCATTATCGATCATTCGTCAAAATAAGTCCCTGCCGGACTGGTCATGGGCCAGACCTGGCCCAGGATCTCATCTTTCAGTAACACATGGATTGGTATGCTGCATCATTGTGTGTTGGTCTCTTGTTTGGGATCCTAAATTACCATTATGTAATAGTATTTCTCATGCTTGCGGTCGTTTATTACATCAAAAGGCGTCGACGAAAGTTTAATGACATAAAAAATGCATTGAGAGGAAAAACCGTTGTTGTCAATGGCGTCCAATCTGGAATCGGGCACTATATTGCTTTAGAATGTGGAGCTCGTGGTGCTATTGGTAAGCAATAAGGATATTCGAAACAAAATTATTATCTCAATGGAGCAGTCATTGTTGTAGACTGCAGTGAATCAGTTGCTGCTTCATGTGCAAACATAATTGATGCAAGGAATGGACGTGCGTTTTACTTCAGCTGTGACACGAGCAATGAGGAGGCTGTCAACCAGGGTCTAATGGTTCCTTTGCGGAAACTGCAACAAGACAAGCATATCGGTTTCACACGTCATGGTTACAATCACCATCATCTAACTAATTTTTCGTTTTAGGTCTTGTCGAGGCTCTCATAGATGTCAATGTTCGACCTCCATGCGATGCCAAAGTCGCTCCACCGGTTAATTTGGTACCGACTGAGGCCATTAAGAAGGAATTTGAAGTTGCTGCCATTGGTCACTTTATAATGCTTCGTGCTTTTATAAAGGATGTATAACGAAAAACATTCTGCCTGAGAGCTTAATTGACATATGCCCAGATGATCGAGTCAAACAGAGGGACCATAGCTATTGTGTCCTCCAGCGCTGCTCTTACAGGTTCGACGATTCTGTCTCTTTCGTTCTTTAAAGGTCATTGTGGTTTAGGCGTCGCAAATCAAGTTCATTTTTGTGCGAATCAATTCGCTGCTAGAGGTCTAATGGAAGCGTTGCGCGTCGAGCTTTGCGAATATGGCTTAACTGGGATCAACGCATTCTGGGGGTGTGTTCATCTAAAATACATAGATCCTGTTGATATCAGGTACAGGAAATGCTTCTAACAACTGTTATTTATACTGTATATACAGTACCGATGTCTCAACAAAGCTAGTGTGTCCGGCAACAGACCTGCAGGCAGCAGCTCACGATTTCGTCGAAGGGATTTGCGACCAAAAATCGATTCTGTTTTGCCCGAGATATCTCGGATACATTTCAATATTACAAAGCGTTCTGAGTCCGACAATGTTTCATTGGGTCTGTTCGATTCTGAAGCTGTCTGGTGGTCACAATTACCTCACTACGCTGTCTGTGTAGCAGCCTGACTCTAAGAGCGAGTGTTTATAGCAACGTCTTATTCCATTGATCGAAAGAATAAATATCACGAACGCCATTTCTGTATTGCTTGTGGCTCTAATTCTCTCATCTAAAAACCATTCTGTCGTTATCTATCAAGTACAACGTTACATACAGGCACCGCATACATAGAGATGTATCGTTACATACAGGCACCGCATACCAAAGAGCTGTATCGTTACATACAGGCACCGCATAGCAAAGAGCTGTATCGTTACATACAGGTACCGCATATCGTTACATACAGGCACCGCATACCATAGAGCTGTATCGTTAACTGATGGCGGCGCAACCCTGAACAGCTGTGCTTGGGGAATTGGGGAAGGCTGTTGAGTGTTGAGTGTTGACATATTCAATAACTTACTTTATCAGGCAACTTTGATCATGAATCATTCCCGCCGATTTTACAGCTCTCTCTCAAGGCGCTGTGTCGCATTAACCGGCCCAGGTTTGACTCAAATTGCAGTAACTTTCCTGCTAATCACTGGTTGTTTGATAGGACAGGTGCCAAGCAGTGGTAGATTTCTAACTATTGCTGCTTCCAATACGCAATGGAACCGCTCCAGCCGCTGGGGATTCGGCGCTGGAGTTGTAACTGGATCAGCCGTCATTGCGTTGTCGTCTTCCATCGCTTTGTGTGAGAAAGACGAAACCGTGCAAGTCCCAGTTGATTATGCTCAAATTCGGAAAGACATTGTATGCGGTTGAGTCCTGTTCTAAGTCGCATTCAGTATTGTTGTAGGCAGACATTCTGGATAACGACAGCCATGATGATGGCTCTTACGGTCCTATCGTTGTTCGCTTAGCCTGGCATGCGGCCGGATCTTTCGACAAAACAAAAGGCACAGTGTGCCCAGGAGGGTAAACATCTCAGTACCTTGAATGTCACGAGGTTGACAACCGAGACAGATCTAACGGTGCTACGATGCGCTTCAAGCCAGAATGTGACTTCGGAGCCAACGCTGGGCTTGGGATTGCTCGTCAGGTTTTAGAGCCAATTAAGGCTAAGCATCCTGGTAATTTGTAATATATGGGTTTGTGTCAGGCATTCAACTTTACCAGGTATTTCTTATGCCGATCTGTGGACTTTGGCAGCTGTCGTTGCGATTGAGCATATGGGAGGACCAACTATTTCTTGGCGTCCGGGTAAAATCAATCAACTTATCGTCTTTATTTCGACTGATGTAATCGAAAATAGGTCGAGTTGATGCTGCAGACGGCTCGGCGTGCCCGCCAGACGGCCGTCTTCCTGATGCAGCGAAGGGAAATGACGGTACCCGTGAGATTTTTTACCGAATGGGATTCAACGATAAAGAGATTGTTGCTCTAATCGGTGCACACGGTATGTTGATCTGGCGATAGGGCCTTACTGTTTTCTAAACTTGATTATAGCTCTAGGTCGATGCCACAAAAATGCTTCCGGATATACCGGAAGGTGGACAAATGCTCCAACCACTTTCAGCAATGAATTCTTCCGTCTGCTTTTAGAAGAGAAATGGTACTAGTATTTTCGTTGGTCGATTTTATTGGATTAATTGGAGTGTTAGGACTGAAAAGCAATGGAGTGGACCTAAACAGTACGAGGACAAGACTGGAACTTTGATGATGCTTCCAGCAGACCTCGCTTTAGTTGAAGACCCCAAATTCAGGAAATACGTCGAAATGTTTGCGAAAGATGAAGCGCTTTTCTTCAAAGAATTCAGCAAGGCCTTCAATAAGCTCATGGAATTGGGGGTTAATTTCCCTTGTCAAGGATTCTTTGGATGTTTATGGGCTTACGTGTTTGGTTGGATCAAGTGTTAATTCTACGATAACTTTCCCTGGTTAATAAGCATAAACTGCTGCATAGATTACATTGTTATTCGACAGTGACACCTTAGACACAAAGCCTATTGAGTGTGTTTATCAGAATCAAGAATAGCATTTCAATTATTTGAATTATAAGAAGAACGCGATCATCAAGGTAGCACCAATCAAGCTGATAGTGACAGCAGAATAATTAGCGCTAGATGTCGCTGGCTGAGAACCTGAGTCCGTTGCAGAGCCAGATGCAGGCGAAGCCTTCTCTACATTCAGGACTCCGGCCGTCGTCGGTGCTGGCGTGCTGACGACCGTAGTGGGGGCGAACGTCAAGGGATTGTTTCCGTTGAAAGGCACAGGAACATTACGAATACCACAATAACCCATAGTTTCAGGATCTTGGCTGCAAAAGTATTCTCCTGGCTGACCTGGATGTTGACAATCGGAATCTCTTATGCATGCGGTCCTGTTATCGCCATCATAGAAGATGCCTTTTTTTTCTTGGGCGCAAGCATCAGCACGAGTGAAGAAGTCAGAGCAAAATCCATAATGAGAGCAGCACTCGGGCAATTCAGATGGCGGGCATTCCGCCCATCCATGGTATGGACCACAGCGTAATCCTTCTATTTCCTGGCCCTTTGCCTGATCGATTGCAATTGGGACCAGTATTGCTAGAGCTACTGCTTGAAACAAAGTCATTTTGGAGAGTGAAACCTATGGCCTCTTGCCTTGTACTTTAATCTGGGACAATGAGGCACGCGCCGTTCGGTTGCCTTATTGGGCCACTCAAAAGAATTACCGATTTAAACATGTCTGATTAAGGTAGAAGGAACCCTAACGGCTAACTGCAGTAATTTGTAAGTCCAGCCTATGCACACTAACTGTCTATTTGATCATAAATCGGCGGCGAGCTGTTGGCAATCGTAGAAAGGTAAACCAGAATAGTTTATTGCGATTTGACTCATAACAACAGCAGAGAACGATAAAGATGAACCAATCCCGTTAATTAGTCACCGACAGCGTTTCAAGCGATGGTCTGTCATCGAAGATACTTCAAGTACCTCACATGAGTTGTTGGCAGACATAAATAAATATTGTTGGAACTTTGCTGTTCTATGCGGAAGCAATCCCGCCCACCTGTCTACGACCTTTCTAAGTAAATCCTGCATTTCCCTGTCTAGTGTCTACTACCAGAATTACTAAGGCTTGCAAGTTTGTTTTGCAACCAGGTCACAAACGCAACGAAAACTCGTAGTGTACACAATTTGGGTAAGCATTGGACCGATTCAAACCTCAGCCAATGTCCTACTATGTTGTTTTGGTAAGTCGGGTATCGCAGTGTGAAAATATCCTCGACTTGAAATGTGATTGACTTGAATGGGATAAAATAAGCAAAGAGTGACGTGAAATAAACTGAGGGGATGTGAAATTAACCCTGGCCAGTAAATGTTGTTTTTGGACATTCACCAATGCAACGCTTTCTAATAACGCATTTTAGCACAATGCAGTGGGCAAACTCCAGGTCTAATTGCAGTCGCCGAAATTCCCATTTGGAACGCATTTGAATTGATTATTTGATCCGCATTAAGGCTCGGCTGCCGGATAGAGATCCAAAGTGCAAGCATTGGTCAATTAATAAAGCAGGCGCTGATATGTGGATATCGAACAAATGAATAGGATGTGATGAATTCGTTGGTGTTGGGCGGATCCGTTAATTCACTAATTTAGGGAAGGACGCCGTTCTCCCATCTTAATATAAATCTGCAATTATGGTTCGTCGCGAGTGGGAACAAGAGGTTGATTATTTAACATTAGGCCAAGGCACAGATGGCGTTGTGAATTACATTAAGAAAGGATTCGTGCCTAATATGCGAGTCCCTGGTATTTTCTACGCCAATGATGCCATCCGTCCCATGTTATTAGATGAATTACGAAGTCAATCCGGTCCTGGATCAGGACGAGGTGGGTTTCTGCCTGCTTTAAGGCAAATCGCCAATGTGGCTTCACTACCTGGGATCCAGAAATACTCCATCGGTTTACCTGATTGCCATGCTGGTTACGGATTCGCAATTGGCAATGTTGCTGCCATGGACATGGAAGATCCAGAAGCTGTTGTATCACCGGGTGGTGTTGGGTTTGATATATGCTGTGGAGTTAGACTAATCAGGACCAATCTGAGCGCTGATGATATAGCTCCTTATGTCCAGCAACTCACTAACAAGCTGTACGAACTGATTCCGGTTGGAGTCGGCAGACGAATTGGAGTTCCTATTGAAATGTCAGATTTGAACGAGATCTTGAAGAATGGAATGGCTTGGGCTGTAAAGCACGGTTACGCCACCCAACATGATCGAGAACATATCGAAGAACATGGGTGTGTTCCTGGTGCTGACCCAGATAATGTATCCGGTCGAGCCAAAGAAAGAGGTCTTTATCAATTAGGCACATTAGGGGCAGGAAACCATTACTGTGAAGTTCAGAAAGTGCAGAAAATTTATGATGTCGAGGCTTGTCACGCTATGGGAATCAATGATGTTGATCAGATCTGTATTATGATTCACAGCGGATCACGAGGATTAGGGCATCAAGTCTGTACTGATTATATTCAGTCTATGAGACCGTTCAGAACGAAATATAACCTCAACGATCAGCAGCTAACATGTGCACCAATCAAATCCAGTCAAGGAGAAAAGTATCTGGTCAGAAATCGGAAACTTCCTACTCTCAGTAATTGATCTTATTTTAGTCGGCATTAGCAGCAGCTAGCAATTTTGCATTCTGCAATCGCTCAGCAATGACGACGATGGTTCGTCGAGCTTTTTACTCAGTCCTCGACCGATCCGAGCGCGAGATGGAAATGAGAGTGATATACGATGTCGCTCACAATACAGCCAAAGTAGAAACTCATACGATTGATGGTCGGGATCGACAACTGTTAGTTCATCGCAAAGGAGCTACACGAGCATTCCCTCCTGGACATCCAAATAATCCCCACGATTATATGAACATCGGCCAGCCTGTTCTTGTTGGCGGTTCCATGGGTTCTGCATCGTATGTTTTAACAGGTACAGATTATGGAATGGAGACGACATTTGGCAGTACCTGTCATGGAGCTGGCCGTCTCTTAAGTCGACATCAGGCTCGCAATGCTATCAAGTCTCGCGATACATTGGCCGGCCTGAAAGCAAAGGGAGTTACGATTAAGGTCGGCAACGCGAAGTTGGTCTCTGAAGAAGATGTCGGCTCCTACAAAGACGTCGATGAAGTCGTCAACAGTTGCGAATCGGCGAAAATCTCGAAGCGAGCCGCTCGCTTGGTTCCGGTCGCTGTGATTAAAGGCTGAATTCATACCCCATAGTCCACCAATCTATATACCTAACAATACAGAACTCTTACATTTTCCGGAATGAGAGAACGCGAGCTGTGTTCTGATAGAACCGACTTCATCGACGACCCAGCACAGGCCACAGAGAGATGACGGATTGCCCCATTTAGCGACTGACATTAGAGCTTATTGATAGTAGTTGTGGCAGTATCATAGAGTCTACTAACAGATGCCTTCCTGTACTGTATAGTGTCAAAATGATGTTAACAGATAATGCGGTAACATGATGTCATATATTCAATGAGAGCATCCATTGATAATCGAATCGAGCCAGCGTCGTCGAGCAGCGATGATGATCTCGACCTGGGTGCTGATCGCAGATCAATGGGCGCTTCCAGGAAGTTTTCGGGGACTGTTTACTCGTCATACGAGGAGTTGATCGGCGCGTGGTCTGGTCACGGTATGACATCGACCCATATTCTGCATTGATAATGTTTTGAAAATTACGAGCAGAATTGTTCAGAGTATTCTTACAGAGCGATTTTGATGCAGACAAATTCTTTGCTGAAATGCAGCAGCAAAGCATGAGCAAAGTTCTCGAGAAATTGAATGGTGCGCTGAGAACCATCGACCAGTGCATTTGCAACTCTGTATGATTTCTCAACTATTTTCGTAAAGTTCGTTCTCCGATTGTAATATAGGTAGCTGCTCATTTAGAAGATTTGCTGCGCCAATCGATCCAGGTATATATGTTAAAAAATGCTGGAGATTTGGCTCAGAAAATGATAGATTACTGGAGTAGAACATGATGCCGAATCGTTGCTGTCTGATTGTGCTTTGCTTAAATCTACATACGATTCAATGTACTCTTCTGTTGTTAATCCACTGGATAAGATAAAAACTCTGGTTCGAACCGCCGATGATGCTCAGGTATTTCACCCAGAACGGTGCTCATTTTCATTCGAGATGAAGCAACTATAGGAACGTGCTCAACTGCTCAGGAATATACTTCGGTTCACTCAACTTGTCAAGAAGGCCAGAGAAAGCCTATCTGTCTCTCAGGAACAATCACGCTTTGCGTCGATTCTTTCCGAGATTTCTAATGTGGTGACAGTCAACGAGCTTCATCATATTGATCGTTTAAATGAGGATTGTAAGTGGGTTCAGCATCAGATCTCTGCAGTTAGGTCTCACGTATGTGTTGGATGTAATATTCTTTCGCGTTGACAAACACTCAGCTCAGGCAGAATTAACTCTCAAAGCAGCAATGCTTCAAAATAACCATGTCCAGATAGGCGCTTCTTTACAGGTTGTGTCTTGAGCCGGTCATCTCAAATATGTACTGAACCAGACGCAAGATTGCCTACAATTTGTCGACTCTGCCGAGTGCTGTTGAGGCTGTTCTCAGCGAGATCCAAGCTGACTTCATTGATGGTGTTGCGAAACTGTTTGATAAGGCAAAATTATTCAGTCCACAAGCGACAAAACCGAAAGTAGACCCTAACATTGTTTCAAGGCACTCTCTTTATTCGCGATTGTTAGGATCCTGAAGGTTTAACTTTTACTAATCCCGTTCGAAGTGCCATCTGGCAACGTTTGGAAAGTGTAACCTTGTTTTGGCTCTGCTTTTTAAATGCAATCAACTCGACTCATTAGATATTTGATAACGTTTTCGATACGGTGACCTGCATCCATGCTCTCCATTCCGTCTTAAGCAAGAAATCCGATCCGATAACGCGTCATACCTACGCCGAAATCATAGGTCGCGATATGGGCGCGCTCGTTGATCTTACACTTGGATATCTGGATATTGTTCACAAACGTCTTTGCGAACTTGCAGGTTGGTTTATGCGGGTTTGCAAGTACAAGGTTTCAGTTGTCTTTTAGATTCTACCAAAACAGTATCGAATATACTTGTCGAAGAATTTCCCCGCCTTTATGACATTTGCGAATCATGTTGGCAACGTGGGCTTGCACGATTACTTCCATCGGATGCCCGCCTACACATCTTCAGAACTATCGAGATATTCCAAAACCGCTATCTTAGCGATCGTGTCGAAAAAGTTCAGGTTTGAGGAAATTTCTCCTGAAACGCGCTCAAGCAGCATTCTAATTGCAGCCTCAGGATCCGCTAGCACTCATGTTTCCATCTGGGGTCAATTTAGCCTCAGCAAGTGTTCCAACCATATCAGATGTCGCCACAATGCTGAATTGCATTTTGGATACATTGGCTTCATTAGAATCGTAAGCAAATTTTGAAATCGTCTCGGGACTCTCAGTTTTATTGCAGACGAAATGATTTACAGCGATTTGTTCTCAAAGGCGTAGTGGGGCCGTTGAATCTTTGTGTATCAAAATGTGAAGGTCTGATTAATTATTTAAGATAAGCGCTGGATCCATTATTGAATTTATTGACACAGGTCTCATTGGTAGCGAAACTTCTTTATCGCCTCTTCTTTGGAATCAATCAGCTTTTGATCGATTCAACGCTATTCTCTCAATTGCAAGTAGGCATCAGTGTTCGGATTATCATCGCTAATTCGATCTAGCTTATCTGGATCTGAATCTCGCTGCATTAGCTCAAGGCACACATCATCGTTGCCGTCTTCTTTCAAAAGAGATTAGCGAACCTCTATTGCGACCAGTAAGGCAAAATGTGAAAAACATCGGATTTCAGATTCTAGACCCAATTTTCGCTCTCACTCGTAACAATCTTGAGCTTGCACTGGAAGCAGAATCTTCTATCATTTCTGCTGTGCAGTCTGAGCTTGATCGCAATAAAAGTAGTCTGCTTAGACTATGTTCAAAGCCAGGATTTTTGCGATTCTATATCCGACCGTTTATCCAAAAGGTGCCACTAAAACTTTGTCGCTGGGTTGCTTTAACAAACCGATATTTAGCTTGAGACCACTATTCTCTATCGATTCGCAGCAATTTTGTCTTCTGGGGTCATTCGTATTTCAAGGATTCAACAAGTATGTGACCAGCTTAAGACAATTGAAGATCTATTGAAAAACTATGCCAACTTCCCTGATCCTCGTAAAAGGCAGGATATGGTGAGAAGGAGTGCTATCCATTTTGCATCAGTCCAGACTAATACACTGATATTGTAGGTGGCACTTGGCAAGCAGTTGGTTGTCAAAATTCCTGTCTTTCGAAACTGGATTGGTTGTGATGATTGGAGGCCACCGAATGATTCCGAGATCGCTATCATTCCTAAGATAATTTTTGTCTGCTCTTCGGTTGGGATGGCGCAAAGTATTTGTTGTTTCTTCACATTCGGACGCTATTAATTGCCTTTGCTAGGTCTAATTCCTGTTTGCGACCTTCTTTGTATATCACCGACGAAACTATATCAATTGATGCTAACACAGACCGAATCCGAAGCGATGAAGCTTTGCAGAGAACAGATTATTCCAAATATGGTTCCAGATGATGAGAAATCTAGAAGTATTCTGCAGTTCGTAACCAATCTAGTTAACAATACAACCTGAAATACCGTAACATCCGAATAATCAATCTGAAAATGATAAAAAACTATTTGCTGTATGAGAGAAAGATCGAACTGTATAATGAATATGACTATTTTCTTGATTTCTTACTACGCTTTGATGGACGACGGTCATCGTCATCTTCTCGTCCTCTTCGCGCTGCCCGTTCTTGTTCCTCCCGAATAGCATCCTAGATAACAGATTTGAAATAAATCAAAAAGAACAAACATTATTTTTACCCTCTCAAGATCTTCCCAAGTCGGTCCCTCATCTTCCTCCTCCTCGTCATCTTCGTCATCAGTCATATCACCACCTACAGAAAAATATGGAAAAAATGTCAGAAAGCTAAGGGCGCATCGCTACTTTCGTATTCTTCTGAGTCTTGGTCATCTTCAAGTTCATCATCATCATCATCATCATTTTCATCTTCATACTCAGATTCTTGTTCAGACTGAGACCTGAATCAAGATTTATTGTCACGTCCAAGACGTAATGGTGGTTACCATACGCGTTCTCATCGTCGGCTTTTGAGCCCAGAATTGACGCCCAGCCCCCTTGTTCAGTGAAGAAAAACGCAGCGTCCTCTTTAATGACTTTGAGAATATTCTGAAAGAGTTGTGAGGAAAAATCAACGAAATGAATTCATCTTACATTCCACTGAAGGTTCACTGCACCAACAAAATAGGCAATGTCGGATTCAGTTAAATATTGTTGAATAGAGTCTAGATGATCCCTTGGAATGGATCGGATTTTGACGATGGGTCTTTCGAAGTCTTTGAAGACAAAAACAAGATCAAAGTTCCGAAGATGGAACTATCAGAGATACTCAGTTGAAACTTCACTCGACCGCTCCAAAAAATATACCTGAACACGTTCGAAGTAGGCAATTTCAACTTCATCGAGGAACATCACAAAAGGTGGTGTGTCATCCAATGCAACCAAAGCATGGACGGTTGGCAAGACATTAACATTCGTCTTATTTGGGACTCCAGGGAACATAATCTCACGGTAAGGAATATCGAACTCAAATTTATGGGAACTAGGGCCAAAAGTTACGACAAAATGGAAATCGATCGACTAGAATCTATACCTATCTAAAGCAGCAACAACATCCTCGACGTTGCGGGCAAATTCACGAAACTTCTCATTGAATCTAAAAAAACTGAATTAAAGAAATCAAACAGCAAACGCGCAGACCTGTTTCGACGGATACGTTCTTGCTGTTCTTCTGCAATGCCATCTCGGTCGTACTGACCTTTGCGATTAGCTCCAACCAGATCTTGCGATGACTCAACAACATCGACAAAGAATTGTACAAACTATATCGAACTTAGACAAGGTTGCAATGAAAGTGACTTATACATTTGTTCGCTTCTTGGCGATAATCAGCGGACTATGCAGTTCAAAATGGAGCAGAACGGAGATGGTGTTATCACAAGGTTGAAAGAAGGCGTGCTTGATATTACGGTACAGAATCTCGAGTTTCTGACCTTTGTTTCCGGAAAACAACAGCCCATCTCGATGAGTTTGTAATGTTCCCTAAGTGGTCATGAACTTGCGGATTTGGAACAAATCGAAGTGAACGTACCGTCAACTTCTTACCGCCAAGATTCGGTCTGATCTGCAATTCACGAAGTTTAAAGTCATAACGTGGATCTCTGTTCAGTTGTAAAGGGGCCTGCTCAACAAACGATGCTCTATCGCTTCGCTCCTTTTCCTGTTGGCTAAAGCAAGATAATCAGTACAGATCAAGAGAAGTCGATCAGCACTGCAACCTAATCCTCTTTTGCAACTCTTTGATAAGACGAAGACTCTTGTTGAGGTTGCGATCGTCGCTGGCTCGAAATGTCAACTCTTTGATGAAGATTTTGGAATGGTCCGCGTAAGGCTGCAAAAATCAGAAATGCAACAACCCATGTGCAATAATTCGACCTGCAATGCTTGGGCTGCCTGGGCAGATCCAGGAGCGGCGAGGTTAATTCTGAGATAAGTGTTATTTCCCATTTCTTGAGTTGAAACCGATTTGATAAAAGAAATATGAAATGGAACAAGACGGCGATTGATAGGAACCAGAATTGCCTCGCGCTGCATATCAACCTGAAGTGGTTCAATAAACAAAAATGCAGTAAGTTTAGAGAGATTTACATGAATCTGATTCTTGACAGCATCGCGAGGATAATCCCGAACACTATCATAAGCTTGAACAACAGCATTCTTGACACGTCGCACAGCAGTATCTAATTAATAGTCAGATTTGGTTGAAACTGTCACACATTATCAACCTGGCTGATCGGCATCTCCACTGTATTTTAGACGGGCTTGCTCTTGTTTTCGTTCAATAAGCTCTTGTTGCGCTTTCCTGCGTTTCTCTTCTTTTTTTTGCTGTTCCAGATCGATCTTTCCTGCAGAGCGTGTTGCACGGGTACGGGGACCGTGACCATCTAACACGTTCATGAGAATAATCACGACAATAACATGAAAACCCACCAAGCATCATCGAGGTCGGAATTTCAATAGCCTCGTCGTCATCATCTTCTTCCTCCATTTCTAGTTTATAAGATACAGAGCTTAAAGCGAATTTAGATTTTGTCAGACAAGCGGCAAGACCTGCAAACATTTCAAAAAAAGAAATCTCACGTTGGCAAACAAAACATAGCAGACCGTTCTTAATGACAACAGTATCATTGAGAAGCATGGCGGCCGTCTTCTTCTTGGATTTTAATCCATTGAATCCAACCGATAATATGAAGACCATATTCTCTTTAAAAACAGAGGTACTCTTGGAATTCAACATGAATGACGAATCGCGATATTCCTGCCCGGTAAGAAATCCGCAATTCTTCACAAAAGCAGGAAGAAGAGTACTGGACCGTGAAGAACCACGAATAACGTTGATTGCTGCCTTCCAGACTTCGTTGGCTGCATGACCGGGTCGCATTGCCTCTAAACAAGCCTCGCGAACCTGAACAGAATCAGTGAGATTCTTATAACGGGATTGATAGTGGTGAATTACTTGTAGGAGAACATTGTACGCTGCTTCAAGGCTCTTCTCAGGATTAATGAAGTATGTACGAGCGACACTGCTACAGTAAGTACCATAACGTGCACCTGCAGTGATTATGATAACGTCAGGCGATAGATTATTGTCATTGCTGTAAGCAGATGGGCGTAAATCGAATGGGCCTCCAGATTGAATAATCGGAGTAAAACATGATTCACATTCGCCCGCCTCCAATGTCAAATTCATTGCTGCAAATAGACTTTCCAGGGCAGTTGACGAATCAGAAGTAAACCTGAGCGTGATCAGTTCATGTCAAGAGAGAACTAATTGTTGATACAGTTGCTCTGCATCATCTGCAATACTGGAATGGGTAATATCGACTCCTTCGTCAAGACTCTTTTCAATTGCAGGCAGAATTTGTTTTTGAATGATGAGGTCGGAAACCGTTGCAGCATTGGTAAACAATTCAACCTCCGACCCTGATCGAATTGCCATGGCCATTGATAATCCAAGAGAGCAATCAACAATCTCACAGCCCTAACAGAAATATAACTGAACGATAATTGCAGAATTGAATATCAACCAACATCAAGGTCTCTGAGCGTTTTCGAAACAACTTGCATGATTCCGTCCTCTGGGAAGTCCTTAACAACAGCTCCAACACGTGGCCTCTCTGCTCCAGCAAGAGATTGTTGAATTAATTTGACAACCTGACTCTTTGCATCGCTTTTTTCCATAACTGTTAAAGATACAGGAACGACCAGGCCAGCCGATTCAACAGGTCGAAAGATATCAACTAACAACGAATTAAACAAATCTTAGAGGAATATACAAAGTGAACTTACTCTTCTTCTTTCCACCGATTATAAACAGTTTGCTTTTAGATAATATCATTAAAGTATCAGCTAATTCGAAGCCAGTCAGCCATAATTGCAATGCAATCGACTTCCGGAAAATAACATCTTGATTGTTCTTGCCGACAGCAATCACGATGTATTCGGCAGATCCAAACGATTCTGCCTCAATCTGACAGTGAAATTAAACGATAGCTAGATCGATAGAGATACCGCCTCCCAGACCTTCCAGGTCTTATACAAACGAGCGATACGTGTTCGAAAATTATCGACATCCAGCGACATGAGAAGCAGAAGAGAAGTGTTGAGGCGCTGGTTTGAATCAGATGTGAGAGATGCAATAATGACAATGGACCTGGCAACCTTTTAATGAAGATAGTTCGCACTATATAGACACATCTCCGCTATTAACACTTTTATAAATACAACTTTCCAGAATAGGGATCAACCAGGGGTTCTCTTCACCATTTCTGCCTAGTTGGCATTTGGTGTTAATAGTTCAACAGTATTCATCAATCTCACGTAGCCAGTTTCAGCAGTCCCATCTCCTGGAAAACGGGGTTTTGGTCTCCCATTGATCCTGGTTGCAAGTGATTTCAGAGCATAATCCTGGTTGCAAGTGATTTCAAAGCAACATTTGATTGCTGATCGACGTCTGATTGACGAACCCGGAAAATTTTTGCAAGAAACCCTGTTTTGGGAGATGTGTTGATCACTGATGCGGTATTGTTATTATTTGAAGGCGAGATTTCATTCAGAGTTCATGTCCTTATCAGGACTGGGTTCTATTCATTGTCTCAAGATAACAACCATTAGGCTGGGTCCTGCATATCCATATCGTCTATATCATTCTTGTCGTATTCCATCTATCCATCATACTCCCAACCATTATCTGGTCTCTCCCTGCTGTCGTAGACGATTTCACTCGGGTCTAGGACATTGGTCCCATAATGCCAGTTATCCATCTGCTAGGAGATCATCAAATCTTAATAACATCAGTCGTCGTTTCTTTCATTATACCAAACAAATGTCGACGAAACTACCAGCCGCCGCCTTTTACGATTGTGTAGCAGATGTCGGTCGTTATTCAACGTTCGTCCCTTATTGTACGATGTCGGAAGTTGTGTGGCGATCCCCTGACGGAACCTCGATGTTGGCTGATATGGGTATCGGTTTCATCCAGTTTAAGGAAATGTTCTCTATCAAGTTCGCTGTACTATCTTTAACTGAAATTGGCCAGATATCGATCACGAGTAATGCTTGAGAAGGACCCACCTAATTATATGATAGCCGCCACAGCTATAGATTCGGTAATAAGAACTTATGATGTTTTGCCATTCTGATTCTTATTGGAAATAGTCGCTATTTACGTGTATGGATTCAAGATGGGATATTCTTGGAACAGAACCGCTCAGTACTGACGTTAAGTTCTCTATTGATATGGAGCCTGTCTCAAAGCTTCATGCTTTGGCAATGCAATTCGTCTTTGAAGATGTAGCAAAGCAACAATTGAATGCATTCATACGAAGGTAGAATAAGTGATATCCTGTTCTGGTCCAGTTTTGAGATTCGTCTCAGATGCAATGCTATGTTAAAGCCAGTGATCAGAGTTGCAGCTGTCGATGAAGTTGACTTCAGAACCTGTATTCGAGATATCATCTCATTAGTTCCCAGTTCAAGTACTATCAGAGGTTGCTTAACGATATCAGATGTCGTTTACTTTAAACTCGCTGACGTTTGTGTGTGTGACAGGCGAGTTCTCTCGCGAAGTATTCGATTTCTACAGCCGTCTTCTGGATCGCTATCAGAAATCGGTGTTCAGTTATGAAGAGTTCGTGGAAATTTGCCGGTGAGATTCGAGACTTTCAAAAACTCGATGCTTGTTGTTTTATAACACCAATGCATAGCGATATTGGTCGAAATGAAGATATCGAGCTTATGCATAGATATGCTTGTCTTTCAATAGCTGAAGATCCCGAAATTGCAGAGTGTTCTTGGGAGATGTTACGCCCTGATGACAGTTATAATTTCATTTCCAGGCTTGATGCATTGGTTTCTCTATATTTCCTAACAGACGACTATATTCTTGACAGGTGGTTGCATTTTAATGTGATTCCTTCATACTAAATTGCCCATATCTCAGGACTTGTTTCTATATTTTTCGTCAATTTTCCGACAAAACTCGACCTGCTGCTGATTTTGCAGCTGCCACCAGACGAATCTTCAAGCTGCAATTGAAAATGCTTCGACATATGCTCCCAAGTAAGTGAATGTAGAGCGTTGTGTTTCAATTGCCAGCAACCTTTCCACAGGTTTTATTGTTAGAGCTGTACAACCGTTATCGAAGAACTTGAGAGATTTACAAGAAGCCACACGTTTAATTGGTACCTTTCTAACAAAGTTCTAATCGGTTTTCTGATATTTTTAGGCGCTTACGGGACCATGGAAGATTTGCTGCAAAAACTGGAAATAGAAATGGAAGCGCTGGTAAGCGATGTGTTCTATCAGGTATAGTCCTAGATTGCATTTGTGCACGACCTTGCTCATCATACCATTATAGTCTGGGTCGCAGACCCTCAACGTCTCAATCTGGATGCAATATCTTGCTCAACATCAAGATTTCATCAAGAATGCCTCCGTGAAGGGATTTATATCGCACCTAACAATGACATTGTCTAATATAAATCATATACGTTAAGGATATTGAAATAGTATGGAGAATCTCTTACTAGAATATGATAGTGAGCCCTGTTTATAGTTACACACTACATATCTAATCCTTCTCTATGTATGAAACTTTCTGTATTTAATGAGGTTATACATCTTGATTGTGGCTCTTTTATGTCCATGCCGATCTGATCCTATCTGGAGATCAGGCCTCTTGAATGATCAACTCAATGCAACATTGGCCTGGTCTTTCAATGACACGGTCATCTCGTTCGTTGTGTCAGCGAAAGCGGATGGATATGTAGCGATTGGGATATCACCAGATGGTCATATGCCTAATAGCTATGTGGTTATTGGTGCTGTTACTGATACCAATTCTTGGGTTGAAGAGTACAAAACTTTAGGACATCATGAACAAGGTGTGCAACAAACGTCTCGAAATTTATTAAAAGAAACATTGGCTAAGCATCAAGATGGTACGTATCTCTGTAATATTCCAAAATTGTAAATAAAGTATTTCAGGTCAGACCACAATTATGTTTAGTCGAGCTATTCAAGATGATATATATCCTATAAGGACAGATAAAATGATTAATATGATCTGGGCGTTGCATGAAACATCTTCTATCGTTATTCCGCATACATCACAAGGATCAGTTGCTGTAAATCTAGCTACAGGAGATCTGCAATATACACCAAATCCACCCCCTGGTATAACAATGCATGGTCAGTAAATCCAGTAACTGCAGATATAATCTCATCATATCAAGGATTGTTGATGTTCTTGGCATTCGGTTGTATTATTCCAATAAGCGTATTGATAGCACGATTTTCTGAGTCCGATCATCGGATCCGACAGCATCGAGGTCTGCAAATTTTGGCTATTCTGGTAATCTGTGGTGCCTTCTCTTTAGCAATAGTTCACGTCAAACACGTCGACGATCAACATTTCAATGGTACGTCAAATGGTTCTATTGAACTATGTATGGCTGATGAAGGAATCCTTGTAGCCAAACACCGACAGCTTGGTTTAGTTGTGGTTATTATAGCACTTGTTAATGCTATTATTGGACCAATAAGTAGCTGTGCTGGTAATGGTAGACAATATGCTCTTTGGTCATGGATACATTTCCTACTGGGCAGGATCATATTCGTTCTGGGTCCCATCACCATATTCTCAGGATTATTAACATATCATGAAGTGATTGGATTGAATGTGTCACCTTTCTTATCAATCCATGTAGCTGTCACTATTATCATCTGGATGGTGGCTATTGTTCTGCAAGTCAGGAAATATGCTAAACAACGTCAATTCATATCTGTTCCTGATAGTCCTCGTCGCTGAATAAAACATTGAATTCTGATTAATGTGACGAGTCCGCTTTTCAAAAGCTCAAAGCTGACTGCTGTCATCATCCCTCGTCGGCCATCACACTCATTTCTTAATCGATAATGACAATCAACATGACGTCTTTCAAACATACTCAAACCACCATTTTAGATCCGGTGAAGTCTCACGAGCCAACCGCCTTCTGGTTCCTTCGTCGTTCTTTTTTAATGGCGCCAATCGTTGGTATCTTGGCCATGATTCTCATTACGCCTGACCCGGTATTTGACATTCGCCTTCATCAGAATGGACAAGACGCCTATATCGATGTTCAAGTTAATGGACAATTGAGCAATCTTGGACATAAACTCAGCTCTATGTTAAACTGTAGTCGAATTGTTCGACGAGTTGGTGATCCTGAGTTTGAACCCTGTCAAGTATATCATAGCTCAGGAATGTTAATCTCTACCTTACATGACCTACCTGATATGAAAAGCCCAGTTGATTTGTATTTGGTGCCACCTGGGCGCCCTTTTATGTGGCCTTCAGTTCATGTAGGTCATCAGGCTCATGCAGGCCATGTGCCAACAGCTGATCAACACAGCATTATCGTCGAGACATTGTCAATGTCGCCCCGAGTGTTTCGTATCCACAATATAATGAGCGAAGATGAGGTCGATCAAGTTCTGAAAGAGGCCCGTGATGTCAGACAGAAGAACGTCTCAGACAGATATCGAAGTAATATAAATGAGAGAAGAACTGGTGAAGATTGGTATTACTTGATATGGAATTGTGTTCCATTGTAAAGTAATCTGGAACTTAGGAATGCCGATAAGTCAGAGACAGTAGAAGCTATTCGTCAAAGAACACGAGCCATGTTAGGAATGAATGTACCAGATTCATGGTCAGAACCTTTTGAAATGCTCATCTATGGTCCTGGAAAGTGTTTCACATTGCATGATGATTATATCGATGCTGAGACTCTATCATATCAACCAGAATTTGATATTCGAAGTGAATTGCTGTAAGCTGCTTTCTGGTTTGATCTAGCTCATGATTGCCAATGTATGAATAGTGGGAGCAATCGGTATGCGACTGTAATCTTTTACTTTAACGATGTGGAATTGGGTGGAGAGACCGTCTTCGCATATGGCGACCCGATTCCAGGAATGGCAATCGATAATCAAGATGCCATCATTGAACATATCATGTCGAACAATACCGAAGCTGAGCTCCTAAAAGCCGCAGGAATCCATCCGGGCACGTTTGAGATGTCGCTGCTGGCGACATGTCGGTCCAGATTCTCAGTAAAACCGAAACGTGGTTCGGCTGTTTTATTCTACAACCAGTTGCCTGAGGGAGGAGTTGATGTTAAAGCACTTCATGGTAATACTTATTGATCTCAGACATGGATTTGATGATTCAGTATCTAATAGGAGGATGCCCTGTATTGAAAGGTAGCGACTTAGTCATGCAAATTTCTGTAAAGCCTAAACTGTTCTAGGGGAGAAAGTTGCTGCAAATATTATCACATGGAATGGGCCGACCAATCTTGCTAGTGAAGAAGAGATAGAAGCCCTGATCTCACAGACGCTTTACAGCGAAAATAAATCCCTAGAGTCCGATATGATGGCCAACCAAGACGTTGAAATGAATCACGAAGACGAATATATTGTTGAAGAAGACGAGAAAATGGATGGCGATGACGAAATGGAAACTGGAGATGAAGATATGATGCAGGAAGAAGAACCGACCGATGAAGTGACAGATATTTCTAATGTCCAGAATAAAGATTAACTGCACGAAACAGCTCAAAATAAAACCGGAAAATAATGCATCAACAAAATACAGAATAAACGACATCAAATAGAATATAATGGATTGGGTTGCTTGAAGGATGGTCTTAAGTATAGTCTGATTGACTATATTATTGTTCATCTTCGTCAGATTGAGATTCGCTTGGTGAGATGATCTCATTGCCATAATTATGAGGAATGTTCAAGACACCGGATCCTATCATCCATTTTAACAGTAAATAGTATCCTGGACGCAAAAGATCCGGTCTCCAAACGAAGGTGTGGCAAAGGATAGCAGTAGTTAAGGCAAAGGATATAATGTCAAGTTTGGGAATGTTCACAGCAACGTTCTTTGATAACAAAAAATTGGAAATGCCCTGAATCAATTTCAACCATTTCCTTGGAATGCAAATGCGGATACATACATAATGAAAAGACGTCAACGCCCGTGATAAAACATATAGCGATATTTCGATACGTCTCGGTTTTTTCTCTAAGCAGTATTTATTATGGGCAAGCAGAGGCGTTTATAAAATTTATACCTATTGCAACAGTGGCACCAGCACATAACCCAGCAACATATCCTGTTAGACTTGAAAACAATCCAACACGCCTGCAAACATTTCCATATCAACTATTGACCTTTTCGCAAAAAAAACCCTTGCCTTTGCAGGCACGACGATAGCCAGGCAACAGCACAATAACTTGATAAAAAAGTTGAAGACCTCAAGATTCCCATTGCCGTATGAAATACAGTTTGCCAAGGATGATCTAACATTTTCTGTGTGAATGTTCAGAATATATGCAGTATATGTCTAGCTCAGTCAAGCGTTACGTTGGTTCTGAACATGAAAAGTGGCAAGAAATAAACAGGGATATAAACAGGGACAGCTCGCTTCATTGCAGTGACAACAAAGATTCTATGAAGCCTCTTAGGACAATAATATGCTCCGACATGAGCATACCCAGCAGCTGTGAAACAGTTATTATGACTCGGGTGCAGAATATTACAGGCTGGCATTTCCCGAGAATAAGGAATCAATCCTTCCTTCGAGCGATACTGATTCAAGATCTGCAGACTTGAATCTGACAGCACCTCTCCAGCCATTGCTTGACGATAGGCTTCACAGACTGGTCTGGCTTTACCACCTGTTAGCCACATCAATAGCAGTTCCTGAAAGATTGAAACACATCAAACTTTGATAATCAAGAAACCCTGTGTATGCTGAATCCAGCGATTTCCTGTCAAAGAGCCATGAGTACAGGACTTGGGATGAAGACAGTGACATTATTAGTATATCACTGTGAGGAACATTTGGAAGATATCCTTTCTCACATAGAAGTTTACATGCAATTTCTGTACGTTCTGAGCAATGACAAGAGAGAATTGCAATTCATTACCTACACCTCTGATTCCAAAGAATATGGCCAATGGTGTTCGATACGATTGTGGAGCTAAACACAAAGATAAACCAGCTAGACCACCAACAGTAGCAGTGCTGTATCAATTTTACACTGAATTTCTGTTTGGTAATGGAGTAAATATCTGGGACCTTGCCGACAGAATGCCATCATAACATTGATCAACAGTAGCCCAAGCTTCTGAAGCATTTCTTATGACAATATCTTGGGAGTTCTCCAAAGATCTTCGGTAAGAAAAATACAGCTGATTCAACAGCATCCCGATTTCGAAGACAGTCAGAAACGTGCCAACAAAACCGCCAAATCGTAATATTTTATGCAACCCAAGCGCGTTTCTGCAACAAAACCAAGTTGAGAGATCTTGTTCGAAAGGTTCATGAGAAATGACTTACAGAGGTTGCTGCTTATCCCAGGCCTTACGTTTAGATTTTGACAAAATGACCTTAAAGCAAACATACAAAGCCTGAACTAGATATCATCACAATTAAATAAACAACTACCATTCAAGATAGTCTTACTTGATGCACCGATCATAAAACCTTTGCCAAACCTCCTAATCGCCCGGCGAGCCAGAAGTCGCAAAAGTTGCAGGAATTTTCGCCTTGATTTCTCAACGTTATCGTCAGGAATCAATGATTCTTCTCCCCTAATCGCGGACGAACATCAAGGATCAACAGCGCATACAACGAACATTCGCAGCGCGGTACCCAAATCTTGGAAATTCGTCATCAAAGAACTGTAAAGTTCGCAGTCGATGACGCCGCCGGTCCAGTCCATCTACCGGACGTCTGACTCTTAATTTGGAAAGGTCATTAGCCAGCGACTCCCATCGGGTTAGAGCATTGAGCTCCATTTAAAGGAAATGGAAGTGAAGGGGCGGCCTCCTTCATACATACTATAGTAATCGCTATTGTCATGTCATCTCTATGTGATTATCACTTTTAATCTCTAGAGGTCATCCAAGCTAACACATAACATAATCTCTCGAAAACAGCACCAAAGGATCCTTCCTTGATGATATTTGGAAACGGGGCAGTATACTTATATAGTTTTTACATCAATATGTTTATTATCGGTGAAACGGGATTATCGGGAATTCAGTGGACGATTTGGCAATTGGAATCTCAAATCTGTCTCACCCCTTAGAGAACCAATTGCTTTCACAATTTTCACGTCGTCTTTCAGTGGGGTCAGTGGCAAAGTTGTAAAACTTTGCCACTGACCCCACTATGCTGGCAAGGTTTGGGCAAGGTTTAGAGATGGGTGCGTATGGGTGCGAGATTTAAGGCAAGGTTTAGCGATTTGGGTGCGGTTTTAGGGGACCTTGATCAGGTCTCAACGGCTGCACAAGTGCCGCATACGCTCCCACGAGTTCCCACGAACTCAAATTCCA
This sequence comes from Polymyxa betae, assembly GCA_003693705.1. Classification (NCBI taxonomy): domain Eukaryota; phylum Endomyxa; class Phytomyxea; order Plasmodiophorida; family Plasmodiophoridae; genus Polymyxa; species Polymyxa betae. Next base: position 98,750 of record RBZT01000328.1, read on the forward strand.
AAATTACCCTATCAATTAAATTGAATTTTGTTTTAGATAAGGTTAGTACTTTATTATGCTGATTGTTACTGCATTGGTATACCGTCTGGTGGATTTCTTTTGATAATCTGTATGATTTAATAGAATTCTTACACGGTCTCTAACGCTGTTAAAACTCAACCCAATCGACATCAATGGCATACTGCTTGATAGGGACTTTCCCTTGCTTAACTGGTTCTGGAGCTTTGCTAGAACTGACAAGTAGCTGTTCAGTTATCCAACCTTCATCAAAAGTCTTTTTTGGAACGACAAAAACCAGAAATACATTCTCCTGCGAGACTCCAAGTGATTCACAAAGAAAATCGAAAATCCTCTGCAACGGAGCATTTTTCACAGGATGATGAGCAGCGATTGTCGTCTGCAGTAAATAAACAGCATCCATACGAGCATACATTCCATCGATACTCGCAAAGTTCATTGACTTGGGAAAATAATAGAAAGGAGCAGACCCTTTTTGGATCTCGTTCAACTGAATGATTTGCCGGGACTGGCATGGCTCAAACAAAATAAATATGGCTTCCAAATGAGACGACAGCGGTCGAGCTTGTTTGGTGATTCTTGTCAAATTGTTCTTCAGCATCTTGTGAATAAAACCTTAAATTTTTCCACGAAAAGACGCACTATCAGGATTCGTTTCGTTTTCGAGGGCAAAACGTTTATATTCCAGGAGAGAATGGTTTTGGGATATTTCGATAATTTTTTCTGCAATTGTGCTGGACAGAAAATCGAGATGATAGAAATTCCATCCCTTTTCGCCATCATCTGGAACGATTTTCAATAGCCACGACGAGAAATTTTGGTCAGATAAACGTTCACGGGTCTTTACGTACTGGATCAGCGATAAAGCATTCGAGCTTGCAATGGAACCGTTGATTTTGGTTTCCAAGTACTCGAATTTTGGTTAATTACCAAGCACATAGCGAGCGATGCCTCCAGCCAAAGTGTACCTTTCTTGAATGTCTCGAATCTGAGCATCGGGAGCGAGAATAGAATACAGCGCATTCGCATTTTCAAGCTCTGATAACTCCCAAACTGGCATGTACATTATAGGATGATGTCCTTTTTCGAAAGCTCTGAAATCTCGGTTACCTTGAGCTTTGTGGGAGGTAAATAATATCGAAATCGCATTCCATCCGACCAAATGGTCGGAATCTCCATCAATGAAACAGATGATATCCTTATTATGCTTGAGCTAGCTGGGAACTAAACTCGATATCCAGGAATGAATCACCGTCCAGCATCCAATAATCGCTTTTTGAATTTAGCAGGAGAGTCTGGTTGTATTTTTGGCAAAACCCGTTTAATTACCCGGAAAATGCAATACAAATAGAAATACGACTTTCCAATTCCGGGATTCCCAGATATTATTAAATTGGAACCTGGACTCGACGTAAGAATTTGCTCCAGGTTATTAATACATATCACGATAGCAGTCTCGAATAAAGACATAATAATGCGTCGAATTGAACGTGATCATCGGAGGAAAGTCTTCGTTTCGATGTAATAGAATAGTTCATCCTCATAATCCTCTCGAGATACCTTCTGCAAACTCTGTTCCTCCAAGTTTGGATAAACTTCAGTACGTTTACGCTTTCGAGAGGAAATGGGTTGGGCTATTAAGACAGGTGAATAAGTATAGGATCCAATTATAAACACGATACTGCCGAATTTACCTGGTGCCTGCTTGCGAAGGGCGGCGAGGTCGTTATGGATGGCGGTGA